>WAAE01016388.1:0-51010 GCA_013400495.1 Nicator chloris | reverse complement strand
GGGGGCCGAGCCAGGCGGGGGCAGCACGGCAGCCGCGGAGGCTCCCGCACGGAGGGAAACCCCACCCAGCGGCCCCTCCTGGCAGAGGCGGGGTTTTGGGGACCCCAAAGGAATCCCACCTCGCCCCTCACCCCCGAGTAGGGGTTGCCGCCCGCCCTGCGCCGCCGGCTCCCTCGGGGCGGGGAGGGCCGCCGTCCCGCTCCGTCCCGCCGCGCCGGGGTCCCCCGGCGGTGCTGCTTCGAGAGGAGCTGCCCGGGGTGGGGGAGGAGGAAGTTACGGGCCGGGAGCGGAGCGGGACCGGGGCTCCGGGGCGCCAGCCCCGCCAAGCAGGGCGAAGCCGACCGGCTCCGGGGACCGGCCGGCTCCCGCTGTGGCAGCACCCGCTCCGCCCGCCGGTGATGGGTGCATGAATGAGTGCCTGAATGAATGAATGACTAGCGTCTGCTTACTTGAGCATGGCCTCTTCTTTTTCTTCCTCCTCTTTCTGCCGGTCCATCACTGCCATGATGATGTTCCTCTCCTCCTCTGTCAGGTGGCTCAGGTCGGGCAGCTCCTGCATCGGGGGTGGCACCGTGGGCGGGCGAGGGCCGCGGGGCCCCACCGAAGAAGACATTTTCTTTCCGTCTCTCCCTTACACCTTCTACCTTTGCACAGCGAACCCAGCCAGCCTCTCCTCCGCCCCCTTCACAGGGTAGTCCTCCGAGCAGCGGCAGCCGGCAGCTCTCTGGCAGCAGCGGAGGAGGCGGAGACCCAGCCTTTCATGGTTGCTTGCATCCACCCCGGCCCGGTGCTGCCGCTGCTCGCTCCCTTTGTTTCCGCGGCTTCGGGGAGCTCAGGGGCTGCCGCGCCGCCGCCCGCAGCCCATCCTCCCGGCGGTGGGCGTGCGGGGCGGGGGTGCGGTGGCGCGGAGGGCTCCGGATCGCCGCCGGCGGGCTGCGTGCGGGAGCGGGGGGGCGGTGCGCGCCGCCGGCCGGCCGGGAAGGGCGGGTGCTGCCGCCGCCGCCGCGATGCTCCGCCGCTGCGAGCCTGGCGCTGGAGGAGGGAGGGAGCGAGGGAGGGAGGGGAGCTCGGTGCCGGTGAGGCGGAGTCCGAGGCGCGGCGCCTCTGCCCCTGCCCGCGCCGGGCACTCGGGCCGGCCGCGCCTCTCTCTGCCCGCCGCTCCCGGGCTCGTCCGGCCGCCTCACGGCCGCGGCGCTGGCCCCGGCACCGCCGCCCTCCTCACGTCCTCCTCCAGGTTTCCTCACCGCAGGTGCTCGCCCGGGTTCCCGCCAGGGCTGCCGGCTCGCCCGAGGCAGGGCCACCCGTGGGAGGGTGCGGGTTTGCGGCAGGGCTGCCTGGGGCGCCGGGAAACCTTGGGGTCGCAGTGCTGCCGCCACTCCCTCGGGCGTGAGCCGTGCTGGGGCCCCAGCTGCAGCCCCCTTACCTTAAGCCAGCGCTGTCACCGCTCGACCCTCCCTTCCTTCGAGTCCCACACTTCACCACTTTCTTCTTACGCTTCTTAAACCCCGTTAGCGACACTCATGCCATGGTCCACGCACACCTCCCACGCGGGTGACAATTGCTCTTATCTATCAGACCCATTTTTTAACTACTGTGACCCACGAAACACGTCACAGTACCGACTGCTCAACTGAGGGGTTAGTGCACAGTGAAACAAAACGTCACGTCCAGACAGGGATTGCTTCCCTGCCAATTTCTAGTCTACTAGCTCTGAGTAACTTCATTTTGGGGAGCTGGTAATGAATGCAACAGTTCTTCTCTACAGGAGATCATCTGCATGTAATCCACTGGCTAAAAGCTCGTGCCTCTAGCTCTGAAGTGTCCTCTGCTCACGCACGTGCCTGTCAGTGAATGAAATCATTCAGGCTGCTTAGAATGCAAAGTTAAAACAGAGAAAACTGCACTTTCAGGTAAAATGTGAGCTACCATCAACACACGCTGATACTTAAGACCTCTCAGTTGTACTTCTGCTGAGGTCACAGCATGGAAACAGCTCTGATTTCTAGAGAGATCATCTGATGAGCACGAACTGAAGGGAAAAAAAATCTATGCTGGCAGTGTTCAATGCCTCTTTCTGCCAAATTTGCCAAGTTTGGAATAGGGAGAGGGACCATATTTCTCCCAGCCACACTAATACCTCTCACACAAGCTCTGAAAGCCATGAACCTTCATGACCCTTTCAATTTGAGTGGAATTACTGTGGCCATCTGCCTGTGTCCCCCCAAGAGATTTTCTGCAGGACACAATTTGATAACACAAATTATACAGAAAAAACATCATAAGCACTATGATTACCACCAGAACTTGTGTAGGATAATGTCCAAATTCAGTTCAGAAACTGAAGTCTCCCAACTTTTCCAGTGCTTGAAGGAAACAGAAACTTGAATGACCGACAGATGGCTCAGAAGAGATTACAGTGGTGTTAAAAAGCAAAGCACTATGAAAGGTTGGTAAATATAATAATGTCATACTCAGTTTAAGACACAGACCCTCCACTAACTCATGTGGCGATTTGTCCCAGGGCCTGGCCACATTATTACTGCTAGATGTAATCCTTCTAGCTAAGTACTAACAAATCAATAAAATCACTTCCCACCATCTGTGACCGGCAGGGAAGATAGCCTTCATGTAACAGGCTGGTGCTGAAGAATTTATCCATTCATTAACAACAGGCAGTCACTTCAAAACTAAAGGAAGCAAGACTGAAAAAAATATGATGAGAAGAAGGTGATGTACCACCATATGTTTAGTATCAGAAATAACTAAAACATGACTGGAATGGTAGTACTAGACATAATAATTATGTTGTTAGAGGTATACACAGGTAGTCCATACTCAGTCCTCCAGCTAATTTGGGTGGACCTGCATATGCCAAGTAAAGGATGTAGCTCAAGTAACTGCATTCACTAGAGCAATGGCCTCAGTGTTCAAGAACCACACCTTTAAGCACAAAATGACCAAAATATAAAATGTCTAAGACCACAAGATGCAAGTATCTCCAAGATAATTTTATGAAATAAATATTACATGAGGTTAAGTTATCCCACTCACCTTTCTGCTTAAGTTATCCTACTCACCTTTCTGCTTAGTAATTACTGACACAGTTATTTATATCTGTTCTGTATTTGTGTTAATTGCTTTATACTGGGTCAAGCATGTGAATTCTTACTGCTCTGTGGAAAATACAAAATGAATACAAAGAGTATAGGTTCTTGTATATAGTTTCTTATAACTTAAAAGGGAAAGCTGAAAGCTCTTGCAGAACACAGGTTTCAAAAGTTACGGAAGTTATAGACTTGCAGCAAACCAATATTGTGACTAAAACTGTTTTGCTGAAAAGCATATAATCACAGAAACATTCAGATTGGAAGGCACCACTGGAGGACATCTGGTCCAGCCAACCTGGTCAAGCAGGGTCAGCTAGAGCAGGTTGCTAAGGACCACATCCAGATGGCCTTGAGTCTCTCCAAGGATGGGGACTCCACAGCCTTTCTGGGCTACCTGTACTAGTGCTTAGTCACCTGCACAGCAAAAAAGTGTTTTCCTGTGTTCAGACAAGACCCCCTGTATCTGAGTTTCTGCCCATTGCCACTTGCTCTATCACTGGGCACTGCTTAAAAGAGCCTGACTCAGCCTTGCTTACCATCAGATATTTACTCACATCTGTAAGATGCCTCTGAGCCTTCTGTTCTCTGGGCTAACTAGTTCCATCTCTCAGCCTTTTCTCACATGACATGCTCCGATTCCTGAACTGTCTTCCTTGCCCTTCACTTGACCAGCTGCTCTATGTCCATGTCTTTCTTGTGCTGGGGAGCGATGAACTAGAATTGTCACTCCAGATGTGGCTTTAATAGTGTTGAGCAGATGGGAAGGTTCACCTCTCTCTGGCTTTTGGCAATGTTTTTCCTTATGTGTAAAAAGTCCTAGACACAGCAAATGATTTTGTATTATTTTTGTACAAAAGCAGTAAAATTTACCAGAGAGGAATAAAGAAGAAACCATAAAAGTAATCTCATTTTCTGACAGGTCTGAGTGAAGAGACTGAGCTTTTATTGACAGTACTTCCAACATTTAGTGGTCGTTTTCTGATTCACACACGTTTTGTAACAATGAAAGATCTAACACTGTTATCCAATCAACAGTGTGTGGGAAGCCCAGTCTACTTCAATATATTATATCCCAAAGTTGGAGTGATACGTGAGAACCTTCAAGAGAATTTCATTGCCTGGTTAGTAAGAGTTACCCTTGCTTAGTAACATCCTAAGTCTTGTCACTGACAGGCATTCTATTAAATCAATTTCTCTGAAGTCCTGTCTAGAGCAGACTGCTGTGAAATCTAGAAATGGAATATCAATATTGCTATTGTAACATATCAGGTAAATTGCTTTCCTAAACTTGAAAAGCCAATCATTATAATGGAATCCATGACCTTTTCTTCTCAGTTCATAACAACAAATGTTCACTTGTCATTCATAGGGCATCATAACATATGCCCTATGCATGACAAAATGCACATTTCTTTATGATTTTGGTCCTCTCCTCAGTCTTAGGAACCTTCCTTCTCCCCCATATCTTCCTTCTGTATTGACCAAATGCCACATTCTAAATTTCTCAGTTCCACCAATACTCCCTTTTCACTAGCTGTAAGCAATCATGACTGTTTGTTTGCTTGCATGAGGCAAACTGAAAGAAGAAACAAATAATTCAGAGGGTTTTTCCGTAGGTTCCTTGCCTAGAAGAGTGGTGCTCTTTTTCAGACTGATGGAAGACTGGCGATGTGAATGCTGTGGAGGAGTTTTCAGTCTTAGTGGGTTTGCCATTTAAGGGACAGCCATGAAAGATGAAATATCCTGTAGCACCAAGGGCTCAAAGTAATTTCTCACAATACTTTAATGAAAGTAAAACACTGTGACTTCTCTCTCTCAAGAAATTGAAGAATTTTTAAAATTTCAAAGACTGACCAAATCCAAAGTAAAATATATTTTATCAACATATCATAATTTTCAAGAGCAGGCATTTTTTTGGCATCTGACTCATGACTTTTCATTCTTTAAGTTTGGTGGCACCACAGTATTTTAAGAAAGAGAAAAGGGTCAGAGCTAGCTCTAGCATGAGAAGAAATGGAAACAGTCCTTCCACAGCAGAGAGAAGACACTGGCCCAAAGGGATTGCATTTCAGGTAGGGCCTATTCTGGACAGGCCTGATCTGGTAATATGCATAATTTTATAATGAGTGCCAATATTTTGCAGCAATGAACATTTAAAAAATCATCTCAGGCAGAAGTCTTGGGTGTCTTTTAAATGTATTTTATTTAAAACATGAACAAACAAACAACCTAAAACCAACCAGACACCCAAAAACCAAACAACCGAAAAATGCCCCTCTAAATGACAAACAAGCAGATGCATTGACAGCAAACCTTATGGAGCCACTTTTCAATGACAGCTTTGGATTTTCTTGTGTCAAATAATGCAGCTGAGTTCACACTTCCACCTGTTCTTTACTGGGCACACAAATCTGAATCTCCTCTATCTGGCTGCTGATTTTTGTAAGACTCACAGGAGCTCAGTGTTTTTAAACTTCTCCTTTTTTGTCAAGGCTTTTTTCAAATTGCTCAAGAGATTCAAATGTTACTGCTGGCGTACTGACAGAAAAGCAGTGTGATTGCATAGCTTGGTTTCCTTAAGAAAATAAACTAGAGACCCTGTCCCACCCCCATAGGTCTCTAATTATTCCCTTTGCTCTTCTCAGTTCCCCTCTCTTTAGCTGTGTATTTCTGCAATGACAGTTTCCAGAAAATCATCCCATCCTTCAGGTGCAGCTTGCCAAAAAGGCATAAACAGGAACTGTCACCTTCCTCCTCCCCAACATGATGCTTCTGTATGTGCAGCTCCAAATCAGACCCTTTTAGTGCGTCTGCAAACTCCTATCCGATTTGAATCCATTAGGAGCTGATTTTTTATTTCAGTCAAACTACTTTCCAAATGTGTTTGTTAAATAATGATTTTTTAACTCAGAAATACTAAGAAGGTTTTAAGTTCAACAGCATTTTCCAAGATACTAAGATCAGTTTCCACTTTTTCCTCTTTAACTTTAGAAGAAAGTGGAAAAGTGATGTAACTGACACCACCCTCCATCCTAAAAAAAATCATCATCTGCTTTTTGTTTCTCTTCTGAATCAATTGTGTAAAGCTGATAGTGTAGACAGATTCAACCCCATTCAGTTCAGGGGAACTCTGCATGTGACTACTGCATAGAAAAACCCTACATTTGTAATATGATTTTTATATATTTCAGAAAGGCTGAGAAGTGTTAGAGCTCAGAGACAACAAACAGACGTCCAATAGTTTAGTCAGCAATATGGAAATTGTGAAAGTTGGAAAATTTTCAGTTCAAGCACTGAAATAATACAACATTTTCTGTAGTTGTGGCCCATATCTTTTTGGAATAAGAATTGTATTGTTGCTTCAGTGTTTTTGTCAGACGTGTCTAATAAAATAAATTAATAATAGTAGTAGTAGTAATAATAATAATAATAATAATAATCTATTTACTTCCAATTGAAGTATCTTAACATTATTTTTGTTCCAAAAGAGAATCTTCAAAAAAATCTTAAATGTTTTATACTATGACTGCAGTAGATAGTACAGTAAGGGTAAGATCTAAATGACCTAAATCACCAAATAAACAAAGTGCTAAAGCACACTGAGTTCTCTTGCTGTACATGTAGCCACAGGCCCTCCAAAAGCTGCCAGCAACTCAGAAATACTATTGTTGAGAGAACACAAGAAACTCCTGCAGTTTCATCAAGCCTAATTGGCAGTAAACATCTGATTCCCTAGACAGACTGTAAAGAAGCAGCAGGTAAGAGGATTGCAGTGAGCGGAGAATGGTGTCATTTTCCAAAGCTGTTCATACAGTGGAGGATGTGCTAGGGCAAGTTCAGTTGTACAACTGCAGCCTTATCATAAGCTCATCCATCTTTATTCATAAATTGCAAGATACTTTAAAAGTCAGTGTTAGTACTAAAATGGAACAAATGCACTGATGGAACAGTTTGCCTTAAAAAGAAGGGGGGCAAAGTTTTTAGCAGAAAGTATCTATAATTATCCAATGGATATAATCAGAAGAGATGAACAAACTTTAGGGCAAACAAGCTCTTTTACATTCAAAAAAATACAGCAAAATTCACACTCAGCAGAGCCTGGAAACAATTGCTTTGAACTTAACTTCATTATTTTAATCAGCCAGACAACATGAGGAGAAAAAAAGTATGTTTGAAATATGTGGAATAAAGAGGGTATTTGTAAGAGGAGTAAAGCACTTTTGGAAAAGGGAAGGAAAGACAGACAGAAAAATAATAGTTACCTGTGAAAGAAGATGTCAGATGGGAGGCAAGAACAACCAGATGTCATAAAAACAATATGCATACTGAGTTAATGACTTCAAATGAAATGTAGTTTCATCAAAATGAAAGCATTTGTCAGGAATGTGTCAGGATCAACTGCATTGTTTAACTGGAGAAAAAACATTTTATTTTTGTGGTATAGAACTTCTAAATTTTTATTCGTTTTGTTTGAACTTTATACTTTTCTAAATTCTTGAAAGAACAACAACTGATGAAAAAGATGTGACACATACATTGAATTTAGGAAGTCAAACACCTCAATTTAAGAGGCACAGCTGTATTACAGAGAAAGCATGAAAGCTGAAGTTGTGATAATTCCAAAGCAACATTTTAGGGAATGTTTGTTTTGCAAATAATTTTTAATTTTTTCTGTTCCAATTCAGTATCCTGGAAAAAAAAAAATCAAATCAGAGATAACCCCATTCTCATCTAGTTGTACCAGCTTTATAGCTGGGAAACTGAAGCAGGGATTAAGTGACATTATCCAAGTCATCAAGTGAGTCACCAGAAATAAGAAAATTGCAAAGGGTTATATCCAGTTCCTGTGGTCTTACTACTCATTTGCATTCCACATCCTAAGGTGCTCTTACAATCACGCTGAATAATCTGTGTAGTTACTTCCCTTAGTCTTTCTTCAGTTGCTGCAATCTGAGTCACAACAAAGACTTGTCCACCACCATACAGGGTAAAACGTGTGATCTCAACAGGTGATTTAAAGCATTTGTTTCAATACTGATCTGTAAACCAGATGTTTCCTTTTCTCGTTCAAAAATGTTATTTTTGTTACTGAAAAGCTGCTTCCTATTTATGTGTTAAATACTTTTTTAGCTACTTATATATACATATAATCCTCTCTATTTATTCTGAGTCTTGAGCTACACACATACTTTTTAATGCACAAGGAAGTACCAAACTGTGAAAAGGGAGGAAATTCAGAACAATTGCACTTAAATCAGTGTGTTCCCACCAAAAGCCTTGCCCTGAAAAATCTTGTTTCAACATTCAAACAATACAATATAACAGGTTTTATGAAGTGCCACGCTTCATAAATGAAAAACATAGGAAGAAGTTTGAAGTAAGTAATTCACTGATGCCTGGAGATTATGTGCCAAAAATTACTTCCCATTGGTCTCCAATAGTAATTTTGTTGCCAAAGAGTTATACTCACCAATTACTTTGCAAGTCACTTTTAAAAGCTGAAATGCTGAAAGCAAAGATGAAACTCAAGCTAGGTTTTTTCTACTTCTCATGGTGTATGAAATTATGTACTGAACTTCCAAAAGAGAGGTCTGTGATGTCTCATCAATACTTGGGGTCCAACATGAAAAGGAATATCTATATAGGTGTAGCTTTATGTTTAAAATAGAATCAGAATTATATATGTTGAAACACTTTTTGTGGTGAAGGCCTAATTAGAGTGGAGATTTTTACAAGTAGCAGAATGTGTTCAGTTACAGTCAATATTGTTACCCTTTAGGCTAAAAACTAAATCAAAGTGCCAGAATAGAAGATTATCAGGATGAGGAAAATGGAGTAGAATTAATGATTTTGCAATGAAGGTGAAAGCATTCAGGTCTCATCAGAGTAGCAGAGAAACAGTAGATGGAACTCAAATGTTGGTAATAGTAGAGTGAGAGTAGCACACTGCAGGGTCAAAACACAACAGCATAAGCTCTACTGCAGTCTGAAAGCAAAGGAATTGTACCAAAATTACTAATGATATGACTGAACAGTTACTAATTTACAACTGGTTTAGTTCCTTATTTTTTCCTGATGGAATAAAAATAGCCAGTGGCATGCTGTGATCCTGGTGTACAAAATATAATGGCATGAAAAAAGCGTACTATGTAATTGCTACAACAGAATTCTGTGTTTAGTTAGAGCTTAGAATCAAATTGAATTAACAAACTGACCACCTTAAAAGGTTGCACAGAAGCTGGATTGAAGTGCCAGACCCAAAAAGGAAGGCCATAGAATCAGATCAACACTATCAGCTTTCCATACAAGAGCCAAGACAGGCTGAATTCAGTTGTTAGAAGCCATCTGACCATGAGGCAGTGTGTGCCTGGGTGGCCAGGAAGGCCAATGGTTCCTGGCCTGTATCAGTAAGAGTGTGGCCAGCAGGGCCAGGGCAGTGATTTGCCCCCTGTGCTTGGCACTGCTGAGGCCACTCCTCAAATCCTGTTTCCACGTCTGGGCCCCTCAGTTCAGGGAGGATGTTGAGGTGCTGGAGTGAATCCAGAGAAGGGCAAGGGAGCTGGAGAAGGGTCTGGAGCACAAGTCCTATGAGGAGCTGCTGAGGGAGCTGGGGTTCTTTAGCCTGGAGAAAAGGAGGCTCAGGGGAGAAACCTTATCCCTCTCTACAACTGCCTGAAAGGAGGCAGTAGCCAGTCAGTCCCTTCTCCCAGGTAGCAGGGGACAGGATGAAAAGCAAGGGCCTCAAGTTATGCAATGGGAGATTTAGATTGGAATTAGGAATAATTTCTTCATTGAAAGGGTGGTCAGGCACTGGAACAAGCTGGCCAGGAAAGTGGTAGAATCACCATCCTTGGAAGTGTTCAAAAGGTGTGTGGATGTTACACTTGGAGATATCATTTAATCATGTCCACAGCAGTGCTGGGTTAACAGTTGGACTCTGATGACCTTAGAGGTCTTTTACAATCTTAATGATGCTATGATTCTAAAGTCAGAGATTTGGTAAAGTCAAAAAGATACTTCAGTTATTGTGTAGAGGAGAGAAACTTCATTCAGGGTCATAAACTGTAGATGAAATTGTCAATGATTCTTTCCTGGATCAGCTGGCTAGCAACCCCACAAGAGGAAATGAAGCCCTTGACAAGAGTGTGACGAAGATCTGTTCCAAACTTTACTCTGGAAGCACAATTCTAAAGATAATCATAACTCAGATCCAGTATCCATGACACAAAAAAGTAAAAGATAAAAATCTTCACCACAATTGTGCCATCCATTAGGCAACAAAGAATTAAGTTACAGGCGATTTAGAGGCTGGAGAACACCAGAAGCACAATAGCATTGCTTACTGTATATTAGAAGAAGCTTGGAAACTGGCAGAGAGAAGATGAAATAGCTAAGCCACATTCTTGTAATTCAGAAAGCAAAGTTTAAAAATCTGAAGTCATATTAAAAAAAATGAACAGGAGCATACATTTGGGTAGATGAAATGTGAAAATATAATCAAGCAGATGAAAAAAAAATCAGACTACTTCCTAAAAGAGCTAAAATTCATACTACATTCTTCTCTTAGGACATCAGGAGAAAAATGTCTGGCAAACATTTTGTAGCCTCATATTAAGTGGAGTAAAAAAGGAGCCGTCAGAAGGGCAAGACCATGGAGAGAACCTAAATAGATTATTAGCATCCAGATTTGTTGTAGAAAATACAGGAGATTACCACACAGGCCTCATTTTTAAAGGGGAACACAGTGAACCATTTCTCTGAAAATTGAAGCAACTTTGGAAGGGATAATGATTGAAGGAAATACAATGACAAGCAGCAAATACCAGGGTGGTATACTCCTAAAACTTAAAGAAGAAATAGAGTAATTACTAATGGCACTGTGTATTCATTCCATCCACACCTGATGATGATTATGATTTTGAAAAGAGAAAACATGGCTCTGCCTTGTAATCCTCCTGGAATTCTCTGACGTGACACATAAGTGTGAGGTTCTAGATGATCCTGTTGATATAGTTTACTGGGATTTCCAAAAGACCTTGACAATATCCTTCAAGAAAGAACATTGAACAACCATGGGAGAAGATGGAAAAATCTGTCTTAAAGGCATAGGAACCTGTAATAATTTAGGTTTGAATAGACTTCTGGAGATCATATTGTCCAACATCCTGCTCAAAGTAATGCCTGCCAAGAGCTTAAAGAAGATGTCTTGGGGTCAAACACTGGATATTCTGGAGGACAGAAATCCCACAAGCTCTTTGGGTATCTTGGTGCACTGTGAAAAAAGGCTTTCTTTTGTCTAATCAGAATTTCCCTTGAAGCAACTCGTGTCTGTCACCTCTTCTCCTTTCCATGTGAACCTGTGAGTTCACCTCCGTGTTCTCAATAATCTCATCTTTAAAAGCCAGACAAAGCAAGGGGATTTCATTTCCCTTTAGTCTTCTCTTCAAGCTGAACAACACAGCTATAAGCAAAATACAATAGGAACTAATAGTCAAAATTCTCAGTAAAAGAAGGGAGTTTGAGAGAACTTTGTGCTGGGACCCACATGCTTTAGCAAAGCCCGAACAACCTGGAAAAGGGGATGACCAGTGAGATTCCAGTTTCCTGATGGTACAGTTACCAATTTAATTGGAACTAGGGCTGAGCATACAACTGCTGAAATATCTTATGAGGCTTCATGACAGAGGAGTAAAATGGCTTCAATGACAGAGCAATAAAACATCTTGTGAAATGCTGTGGTGAAAAACAATCTTGGCTTCGTATATCAAATAGTGGACTTTGACCTGACCATTACCAGTCAGAAGTGAGAGACTTCAAGGTTAGGATAAATAGTTCCAAGAAAGCACTATCTCAGTGCTCATCAGCAATCAAAAAAAAAAAAAAAAAAAAAATCAAATGCTACAAACTATTAGGAAAGGAGTAAAGAAGACAGAAAACACTGGATTGATGCATGCTTCTTGTACTTCGAATACTATCTGCAGTTTTGGTCTCCTTGTTTAAGAAAGGACACATTAAAGCTTCGAAAAGATCCAGAGAAGGACATTTTTGACAATCAAATAGTAAAGAATGGCTTCTATAAAATGAATGATTAGGTGAGTTGGAATTCTGCAGGAAAAAAAAAGGATGATTTGTGGAGATGTGACATATCTACAAAATTGTAAGTAGCATGACTGAAATGGATAGATATCAACTACCCACTGTCCCTTCCAGGGACATTAGGAGTCAGCAAATGAAGTTTGGGATGGTAGTTCCTCACACCTTGGGTCCCAGACCTGTGGACATCCTTGCAGAACACATAGTAATGGAAGAGTTTATGTAAGTTCAGGACAAGAAGTACTTGGAAAAATTATTCATAAGGTGTTGCTAAATAAACAAACTATAAAAGACTTGGGAAATTGAAGATTAAAACTGTAAGAAGCTGCAAGACCGTTAAAGGTAAAAACCATATATACTTACGCGGTTCTTACTCTTCCCTAAATATGAACTTCTGATCACTTTTAGAGACAGACATTTGTTTTGAATGGCAGTTCTTATGTTCTTCCTACTTGGCTTTTTTTTTTCTTTGAATAATCATCCTCATAATTAGCCCCACATTTCATCTGCGTTACACAGTTGTCCAGCCTGTCTTGCTCCATTAGAATATCAGCTGACATGTAGCCTAGAGTGTAGTCCATTTTATTGCTTTCCAAAGCAAAGAAATACATATTTTATCACAACATAACAACTTTTGCTCCAACTGCAGAATAAAATAAACCCAAGTAATGTGTTTTCGAAGCACAGCCTGCTCCAGTATACACTCAGAACAAAGAGATGTTCAATATCTCATTAAACACAATGCTTAATATATCTTCTGTGTTGACAGGATGGGAAAAAAAGTCCTTTGTAAGACTGGAGATAGATGAGATTTCCTTATTTAAAAAAGCTCGAGCCAGTCGTGTAAAGGATGATTGATAAATTTTTTATAGTGACCTGACCCAAGCCAGATGCTCTGAAGAAAACCCCAGAGAAAACTGCCAGCTGCTACTGGTAGAAACTAACAAAATGGATGTCAGACTAAATAGCTCCTTATACTCTACAATGCAGTGGGGTTAAAAGACACATACAGATCTTTCTCTTTTAACTGGTGGTACTATAGCACATAGGTAGGCTGACGAGGGTCTTGTATTAAAGAAAAGCCTTGGTCAGCAAGGAGACAGCAAAAACAAATTTCAGTTCCTTGGAAATGATTGTTGCTTGGCCTTCTTACTTTGTGTTAGGGAATCTATATTTTTTCCTTTGATTTAAAAACCCACACTGTTTTCAATCTAGTGGCTGTACCACAAAGGAAAAATCAGGAAACCAGATGTCAAAGCTACTAGACTTCAAAATAAAATAACTTGTTTCTGAGGTCCAGAGATAGTTGTCAAAGGAAAGGTAAATCCATTTGTGTTGTGAGAGTTGACAGGATCAGCTATCCTCAGAGAATTTTCCTCAGACTCAGAAGCATCACAAACCAGAAAAGTATTGGTGATAATGAAGAGAGGCCCAAGGGAATCAGAGATTATACTAAATCTGTCTCAGTATTAATAACTATCCACCACCATGACTTAACTTATGTAGCTGTACTGAAGCAAACCTGTAGAAGCGATGTAATGTATGGACATGGTGCATTGTAACTTACAGTCTTACATACAGTATACTGGTTTAGGTTATAATTCACATTAATAAAATGTATTAACCTTTCAGGGAAGGGCAGGCACTGCATCTGCTACAACTCTACTTAAGTCTAAGAGTTTCTTTGAAACTGTTTTTTTTCATTTTATAGTAGTGCACACTAGCAAGAGGAGTTCTCTGCTTAGCTGTTTCTGTAGAGGCAACAGCTCCTACAGAGGTGCAGCTACTGAGGAGAGCATCCCCAGAGAGGTGGCACACCAGCTGAATGTCTTCAGGCATAGCTGTGATTTAGCTCACATGTTTCTTACACAGTCTCATGTCCTCAGACCACCCTGCTATGTCTACAGGATCCTGCAGCAGGATTATGGCCAAATCCTGGAAGCACACCTCAAGTTCTGTGAGAGTTCTTACCCTAGAAGCTGCAAGTGGCAATTTGCAGATCAGTAGCTTAGTGGATATCTGGCAGCACGGAGGGTTTCATCAGAGACATGGGGCTGGAATTGCAGGGGTAGAGCCCCTGCATGCCACCCTGAGAAGAAGCATGCTGCCAGGCAGTCATGGTAGCAAGTGCTTTCTGGGCACTCACACTCCAGCTGATGCTCTGGCTTGCAGCTAGTGGGCCTGGATAGGTCTGATTTGTTATAGTATTTGTATTATATTTGTAATAGCGGCACAAACCCTGTAGAATTCAGCATTAATGGCAGTCTCTGCCCTGCAACAGCTGAACTACAAGCTGAAGACAGGATGAATACTCTGTTGTTGAACTAAGATATAGTTAAGATGTCTGTCTAGACTTCTTAGTGCTTTTTCCTCAGAGGTCAGAAACATGCTTCATTCTGACTCTTCTCTTTTTTTGGCAGTCTTTGAAGTGAAATACCCCTGGCATGCATCCCATCAGGCTGAGAGATGCTACTGTTTTGTTTAGACTCTTACTTCATCTTCTTTGGCTCACAAAGACTCCATCTCTTCAGACCTCAGAAGCCTACTTTACCTGAAGCTTAAGACTGACTTATAGCATTGAGTATTGCCATTGAAGCAAGGCTTGTGCCTCATCTCCCATGAACTGTTCAGAAGTTAATTCCTTCCCTGAAGAGTGGGACATTTAACCATGCGGCCAGAGTGTACCAGGAGAGGGAGCTTATCGAGAAACTGTATCTGCCAGCATGAGAGGTGATAAGTCTCAGCCAAGGACTGCTGTTAGTGTGGCAAAGGAGAGTGTAAGGAGACACTTCAAAGGAATTAATGAGGTGGCTTGGTGGCTATTTACAGCATTTTCCCTTGATGTGAAGGGCACGAGGGATTAGAAACCACAGGTAATGTTTAGGTTGTGGTTGGGGTTTGGGGAGTTTTTGTGTTTTGTTTTTCAATTTAATAGAAAGTGGCAACTGACAAATTGATTGAAATGAACAAAGAATTAAAGTCTGAGTCCTAGCACTGCTATTTGAAAGACATAGCCTAACCTTTGTTGGAAATTACCAAGTGAAGTGAAATATTACTGATATCCTCCAAAACATTGAAAGGATCAATTTATATTATTTTGTTTCCCAGGAAATCTTCCTGTATGTTAAAGTTTCATGTAAGACAAGGTGACAAGACAGCACGCCTTTGGCTCCCAGATACTTTTGTAGCCAGGAGCTACTAAGCCTCAGAGCTTTCTTTTAGCTCTTATTCTATCAGATGGCATTCACAGCACCTATGGCCTGTGAATTGAGTGACCTAATGGAAAGACATCCTCCCTTCCAAATGTCAGTAATAAGTAGGGCTCCTTTGAGAACATATCTTTGAATCTGTTTATTTAATGTTCTTAAACATACTTGTCTTCTGAACTTTGAGTAAAGATTGGAGGTAGCAAAGATGAGGAAATTAATCTGTCTGGATATTTTAAACTAGTTGAATAATCAGCCTTCACCCTACTAAAGGGAGTAATTAATGTATCACCATTGCTTATAGGCTTTCTGTTTTGCCTATTTTAAGTGGTTTGACTAAGTGTTTAGTGTGGCAAATATCAGTCCCTTTGGTATCTTAAGTACATAGAATCACCAAAAAAGCAAATGAGAAGAGGCTGCAGGAAGTCCATCCTACTGCCCAAAGCAGGATCAATTATTCATTTATAGTCATCATTGCTGGTAGACATTTGCCAATCCAGTTCCTCAGGACAGCTAAACTATTCCAGGGACTGGCTATCTTTACTCTCAGAAAGCTACACCTAATGTCAAATCTAAGCCTGCTGCAATTTGAGGCAATTTGTCCTGGTTTGTACACAGAGGGCATTCTCATCCTCTTTGCAGGGCTCTTAACACATCTGAAGTATTACATCTCTTCTCAGAATTCTCTTCTGCAGTGTTCCCAACCTGGCAATTTCAGATTTCCAAACAACCAAACTTTTAGAATTGAAACAGATTTCTCAATTTCCCTCCTCTTTACTTCCTAAAACATGTAAATTGTCACCGAGACACACTAGATTGACCACACGGACTCTGACTTGAGTTCAACCAAGAGCACTAACTTTATTACATCACTGATTCCATATATATAGTATAGCAAACAGACCAGTATGATTGGTAAGCAAGGTCACCACCTCTCCAACCATACTGGTCAAGACAGGTGTCTATCAAGAGAACTCCACCCCCATGAAAGAATGTAAACAATCCAGAGTTTACAGAAAAAGCGTGAGAAAATAATTTCTCAAAGGTAAACATCAGAAGGCTGAAAGAGTGTAGCAACAGTAAATTTTATTTTTAATGCTGTCAGGAGGGAAGTGGCTACACAATTCTTTTGAATCACTTGAGAGAAAGGTGCAGGAAAGTCATGGGCAAATGAAACAGCCCACAACAACTGTACCTGTTCACTTTCTCATTTCACATTTCTTTTAACAGAGCTTCAGTATTCTAATATCATGATGGAATTTAAGCATACTTTGATTGTGACAAGTGGGATCTCTGATTTTAGATCCTCTATTACAGTCTGGTCTGTGTCAGTGGGACTAAGACAAATCTAATAGGACCTCATGGAGATGAAATTATTTATATGGACAGACCATTTCAAAGTCTTTAGGTGCAGAGATTTACAACTGAAGTAGCCCCACTGAATTAAATATCCTTTAAGTATAATATTACAAGAATTACTATTATAAAAAAAAAATTATAACTGTTACCTACAAAAATAGTGCATAAATATTTTTTAATATATAAACCAAGGAATTCCTTAAAAAAACCCCAAATGTTAGAAACATGCCTTAGGGTAGTACAAAAGCAAAAATTAGATAGTTATGAATTTCACTCAAAACTAGGAAAGACTGGCATTCTTATTAGATATTTATTTTTCCTTATGACTACAAATGTAGCTTATTAGACCAGGAGCCTGTCTTGCTGCTGAAGGGTACAGCTCTGCTGCAGCACTATAAATGCAAAGGTCAGCAATTGCTAGGGCCCATTCAATCTCTCTCCTCCATTTATACACTTGAAAGGGAAACAGAAAAAAAGGTAGAAAGAGATTCTGTTTCTATTCTTCTTGAAGTTAACACAACAGTATGCTACAAGCCGTAGGTGTTGCTAGGAAAGTACTGCACAAGCTGGTCTGCCTCTTTTTTACTGTACTAGCTCTCTGCCTTCTACCAGCTGAGAATGCCATGGAAACAGAGGTTGGGAAGCAAAAGCTGGTCAGGTTGGCGATCGAGGATTTAATTTTTTTAGTACCAGTATCAAAGGAGGCTTTCTTTGGAATGGCAGTGTGAAACATTCTGCCCCATTTATAGTGATTTCTATGGCAATGGCAGCACTCTCACTGGACAAAGCAGGACAAAAAACCAGTATGACAAGGTAGGTGCAGGAATTGTTTGACTTGGTATTTCCTAAGCAGTACTTAAAAACCTGAGAGTATTTAGAAAAGTGAAACATGCAGTTGCAAAAACATCTTTGAATGTAAGCAAATAAACTCAGTTTAACTTACTCAGTACTGGTGGCCACAGTGGAAGTTAATGAACAGCATGCATTATCAAGGGTGAACACCAACAATGAAAAAAATATGGAAAAAGGGTCTGATTTTAATAGTGTTAGTTATATTTTAATTAATGATTTTTCTAATATATTAGCAAATATCTTGCAAAATAACATTGTCTTTGTAGTTGCCATGCTGTTATCACTTCTTGTCTATGTCAATAAGAGCTTGATCTTAATGGCTGCAAATAAAGAAACTTATCACTGCAGTATCTCAACCCATTTCAGAAGCCTGGAGTTGATAGGTCTGTAGCTCACAGTGAAGTTGCCATGATTCAACCATTTGTCCTTGTCAGGTACCAACAGGCACAGTTTTAACCTTTGACAAATGTGGGACAAAACATCTTTAGTGTTTTAATTTACAGGGAAGAATAATCAAACGAAATGGAAATACTTCTAAAATTGCTCTTCTGGGCTCCAATGAGCTTATTTAGTGATTTCAGTGAAATTAAGCTCCCGTGAGCCTATGAATCCATATCTTCAAAGATGTACAGTTGCTGTAGAATTACTACAGCTCAGCTTACATTATATGACAAACAGCTCTGTAACTTGCTACTATGGAGTTCCAAAAAACATTAACCAGTCCCTAATAATCTTATTTGGAAGTAAAACAGAACAAAAACCCTAGGAAGACCTACTGACATGAGAAGACTAAACCCCTGCATTACAACAGACTGCTGTCAGGGGAGAGGGTATGCCTGATTTTGTACCAATTTAAACTTGCACAGATTGTCAAGGTTTTGTTGTGCCTGACACTGTCTTCAGCTGGCAAATCTACTCTCATTCATGCTTCAATATTAAATGAAAGTTTAAAGATAGCCATTATAAATGAAATTGTTCAGGGATATTTATACAAAAACATGCCATTAGTGATAAAGCATAATACATTTAATTACAATACTTGTGACCAAAAAAAAAAAATCTAGAACTACTTAGCTAGTCTTTTGTTTTCATCAATTTCCAAGCAGTGAATACTTTGTATTAAGCATATATTGGTGCCCTGAAATAGGCTGTTGATAAACAAGACTTAAACCAGGTAGTCCTTGGAGTTGCTTGCAGAGATCTAAGAGCATAGATCTGAGAGCTGTGAACAGTCCCATTTCTATGATAAGAATTATTTTAGATAATCAACAAACCAATTAAAATGATTAGCTACATAAAAGCAGCATCTAGTGCAAACTTGTAGGTGCTGCAGACTCTTGCGTGGGCTTGACAGACATGACAAAAGCGCATATGGGACTCCAAGCAGAATATTCTATGGCATCTAATTGACATTAGATAAATTCATTTATAAATCTGAATTCTGCCCCAACTGGTATATTGTAACCTTTCCACTGCTGGTGAAAGACAGAAGATGGAAGTTCACATTGATTATCTCAACACAAGTTTGACACCTCTATTTGGCATTGTAAAATGCTTCCTGGAAGAGCAGGCCTGTTTATTTGGCTTGATGTGTTTCTGGTCATTCTGACCCACGAAGCCAGAACATCCAAACAGTGTAACTAAGTCTGAAGTGTATCGGACCAGCATCATAAACTGTATTGACAGTATTGACACTTTAGAGTACCTCACAATTGGCATAGACGTTGGAGGTCTGTTGCCTCTACTTGCAGCAAGGTTTTCTTCTACACCAGCTTTCACCTCTGCCAAACAATTCATTTTCTTGGTTCAGTACAACACAAGCCAGTCAGTTTCTACAAAGAACTTAAATAATTCAATGTTGGCTTGAAGGCTAAAAGTGTTTTTTTAAAGTGTGAACTGAGCTAAACTTCTCCAGCTGGCCTGACACAATACAGAACCTCTCCCTGTTCAACCTACTCCTATCAAGCAGGTGTAGGTAAAGAAACCCTTATGACTTCTTGACTTCCCAAATCACAGCTCCTAAGTGCAGAAATCAGTCTGATCTGACAGGGACCAAGAGGCCTTTTTTCAGTCTTGAAACAAAACCGTTTCTTTCTCTGCTGGACGATATGTCCTGGCTCAGAAATACCTTTCAATTTTCCAGGATTCATAAACTGTGAAATCAAGAAGAGCAAGAGTAAGACTCAGATACCTTCTCTACCCAGTATTACTTTAGCCTTCAGCACCTAGAGATATAGATACTGGGTCTGCTCTTTAATCTAGACAATACATCAGATGTTCATCAAAGGGGACCTGTAAAAGGAGTGCAACATGCTTTGTGCAGTATCTTGCTTTGGCATTTCAGGTGGGAGAAAATCGGCTTAAGTTGGATAGGATTTGACAGAAAACTACCAGTATCTTTATTCCTGTGTGAATGCTGAGTCATTTTGAGAATATGCTGCCCACTGAAGAATTAAGCCTCTACCAGTTAAAGGTTGGATTAAGAAATTTTGGTGGCTTAGGTCTCCAATCCAGAAAGCAAATGGGTTAAAGCCTCTTAAACTGCATCCTCCTTGGAAAAACTTACCAACAGCTAACTGCAACATTTGTTTATATAGCCAAAGACTAAAAAGCTCAGATTGATTGCATTGAAAATTGGGATACAATGACAAAATTGTGAATGGACTAAAAATCATGATTCCCATGCCTCTGTTGTAGATAGTAAATTATATGCTATATCACGGAGTAACAAGAAAGGAGTCACTTCATGAGAGAAGACAAGGAGCTGACCATAGTGCAGGTAGGTAGAAACAATGACCACAGATAAGAGCACAGTCACCCACTATCCAAGCAAGACTAACAGCAAGGCTGGTCACAGCAACAGGTTCAGACAACAGTCCAGTGATCAGACATATTCAAAGTGACGTTAGGCTTGAGGTCAATTCAGGAAGTCCAGCTGATGCCCTGGACTTGGATCCAGCAAGCCTGGATCATTAAGGGACGGAGCTGGATACAGACCTACCTACACTGTAGTTCAGACAAGGACTTGGGCCTGAGCCTGAGCTTAAATGGAGCTAGTGAGCCAGAATCTGAGGATTTAGAGGTGGAGCTACCAGATTTTATCAGGGCAATCAAAGCTGAATGGTGCACTCAGGGCATACACACTCTATTTCCTGTTCCTAATGTCTATCAAGAAGAATCTTAAGCATTGCTATTGTTACTTTTCTGGAAGTGACAAGAATTTTCATTAAATGTATGCACAACATTGTTTTTACAATGTTACAAGAGCTTCCTTATTACACTTCTGTAATTATTCACAATTTTAATTAATGTGATTTTAATTAATGTGATTATAGTTATAAAATCCTTCCTACAAGGTAAGTAGCAACAAAACAAATCTTTTGACCCTGTCACCTCCCAGACCAAAAGTAGAAGCATTTCCTGAAAGGTATAAGTGCATTGGGAAAAACAATAGAGGAAATCAATGAATGCTGGTACCTCCTAAGGGAGATCTTACCTCACAACAAAATTGTCTGAGCGTGGTGTTGGACACCTCTGTGATAGTGCCTGAACATAGCAATGAGGCTTCTAGAAAAGCAAGAGATGTAAGTTATCTTGCTTGTGATTGTAACTGTTGCTGGAGTTGAATAAGTACATTTGAATAACCAAACACCAGCAGCTGATGGAAATTAAAAGAAAGAAAAGCTAATCTGATAGGATCTGTCAGAGAGTAAGAATCATGGACAATGTAGCATTTTTTTCTTCATGTGAGACCATTTCATGTGAGCTGTTCGTCCTTTGGTCTTCTGATGTGCAAGCTGAAAGGGGTGAGGTTGTGACCTCTTCATTTTACTAGCAGAGCTGATTGACAGCAAAGGGCACACCAACAGTGACAAAGACCCACCCTATACTGTCCTCTGACATCCAGAGCCTTTCGTTACATTTTCAAATCTTTTATATGACATCCCACTTGTTCTTAGAGCTTTGTCTGTAACGTACATTTGTGTATAGAGTATTTTATTTTTTAAAGCAGAGGATGGATGCAGAGTGCAGATATGATGGCACACTTGCATTAATGTGTTTACTTTAAAACTTGCACTCGGTCCAGGAAATCTCATTGATTTCTGTATTTGGCAGGGGAGCTAAATCTTTAGCTGAATTTTGTCATCCAGTAGAATTTTGTCTGCTTCTGACAGCTAAAGTTCAAACCTGCCTGGAGAGTTCCTAAAAATAGACATTTATGGAGAAGTAATGAAAATTACTAGGGGAGAGAATGCTCCTTTGTAAGTGAAAATGAAAGAAATTGCTTGCAGTGAAGACAACTGCAACAGCAAGTATTGGGTTAAGAAGTACTAGCATGAGCCCTTAAAGACTTCCTCACATGCAAAGTGACTGGTGATGTAGGTGTTTCACCATCAAATACTCAAACTAAGATGCCTCAAACATTTTTCAATTTCACAGTGATTGAATACTTGCTTTTCAGAAATTTGATTCCACAAGTTATTTTGAAATAATTACACAAACCAAATGAATTCCCAAAATTTTAGGCCAAGTTTTAAATGTATATTGCATCACATGCAATGAAGTTATGGATGGACCATGGAGTGCTGGTGAATAATTAAGTCCTCTTGGCATCCAGTCCCAAGTGGGGTTCTGTGGGAATACACAAGTCAGAGAGTGAGGCAGACTTAATTAGCATAGCTAGTTTGATAACCAGGGTGCCTTGGCAAGAACAAACAGAGCTTTGAAGATTACAGAAGATGGGATTAAATCTGCTTACTGGAATGAGGACATTGAACCAAACTTCTCCAAACAAGATATGTTGTGAAATGTATGAGTTTGTCTGTATCATGCTGAACCTAATCATTGTAGTAGTAATTATTAACCTTCCTAGAAATGGTATATAAGCTTTGGGAAAAATCTCAGTAAAATCGAATTCTGATCACCGAATCAGGGTTCCCGTCTCTCACTCAATCATCGATAGGGTTCCCCAGGGCTCAGTATTGAGGACAGTTCTCTTTAATGTCTTTATCAGTGATCTGGATGACACAATCAAGTGCACCCTCAGTCAGTTTGAAGGTGACACCAAGTTGGGTGGGCGTGTTGATCTGCTGGAGGGCAGGACGGCTCTGCAGAGGGATCTGGACAGGCTGAGGCCAGAGGTGTGAGGTTCAACAAGGCCAAGTGCCAGGTCCTACCCTTAGGTCACAACAATACCCTGCAGTGCTACAGGCTGGGGGAAGAGTGGCTGAAAAGCAACCCAGGTAAAAGGAACTGGAGGTGCTGGTTGACAGCAGCTGAGCATGAGCCAGGGTGTGCCCAGGTGGCCAAGAAGGCCAATGGCATCCTGGCCTGTGTCAGCACTAGTGTGGCCAGCAGGACTAGGCAGTGATTGTCTTTCTGCACTCTGCACTGGTGAGGCCACACCTGGAGTGCCGTGTCCAGGTCTGGGCCTTTCACTACAAGAAGAACATCGAGGTTCTGGATTGAGTCCAGAGAAAGGCAAAGAAGCTGGGAAAGAGTCTGAAGCACAAGTCTGCGGAGTGGCTGAGGGAGCTGGGGGTGTTCAGCCTGAAGAAAAGGATGCTCAGGAGGGACCTTATTGCTCCCTGCAGCTACCTGAGAGGAGGCTGCAGCCAGGTGGGGCTTGGTCTCTTCTCCCTGGTTACAAGTGAGACAAGAGGAAATGGCTTCAAGTTGCATCAGGGGAGGCCTAGATTGGATATTAAGAAAGATTTCTTCACTGAAAGGGTGGTCAGGCTTTGGAACAGGCTTCCCAGGGGAGTGGTGGAATCACTGCCTCTGAAAGTGTAACAAAAGGTGTGTGGATGTGGCACTTGGGGATATGGTTTAATGATGAAAATTGGGTCTGGGTTAGTGGTTGGACTCAATGATCTTAGAGATCTTTTCCAACTTCAATGATTCTATGATTCTGTGATTCAAAGTTCATTATTGCAAATATGCTTTAGACCTGATGGAACTTGGAGCTCTATAAATGTATGAATTTCTAAATATAAAATACCAAATAAGTGTTCATCAGGAAAATATTCCTTACCATAGTATCACACCTTTATGGGTATTGAAGATAAATTCTATGCCTTTATATTAAAGTTGTGAGACAAGATATCAGAACCTCCACATTGCTTGCTTTGTTAGTCACTCTTCTCTGACTTTTTTTCCAATAAAGTATTTCCAATAATCAAATGAATAGCAAGGTAATAATCCTTAAAAACTTAGAAAGTTTTGTCTTATTTACGTAAACCATTCCTCCTCATATTTTCTGCTGACAGCTAAAAGGCATTCTTTCAGCCCACTAAGAATGCAGTTAAATATAGATGGAACGATAAGATGCTGATATTGATTAAGAAGAGCTAGGTAGTTCTATAGTTTAGTCTTTGGGTTTAATGTTACCAGAAACCAAATAATTCTTTGGTATAGCAGCACATATGGCACATAATATCACCCACTGTTCTGAGGCGCCCTGTTAGACAACCATATGTGCTGAAAAAAAGTCTCAGGTTGTTCAGGGGCTTATTCAAGATTGACTGGCTGCTTTTTCTCAAAATGTCCTTGATTTACTGTTTCATGTCTAAATTAGAACCTCTAAACTCTAAATATTCATGCTCAGTTTTTAAATGCTACAGTGTGTATAATTTTGGCCTGAAACACCAAGCTTCATTTCTACCAGACAAAACCAAGCAACTCCTTGACATTCAGGAGCTATGAAGAAAAGTTTATATCCTAATATTGCAGTCTAAACATTATTAACTTCCTTGCCCAGATCTTTTTCCCGCTTTACTCCCTACCGGTACAGATCTCTAGATGTGATTTTCTTCATGGGTGTATCACCACAGTCCTTATTTCACCTATTATCTTTTAGTATCCAGTTTGCACTGAGTCTCTGAGTTCTCTGTGGTTTGAAGAGTGGAAACATCCCATAGGAAATGTGTGTAAATAGCAGCAGTTTTGGAACAACAAATAATGAATCTTCCGTGACTCAGCTTTGGCTGCTCTGAATAATACAGTGTAGAAGATCGCTCATCTCAGTAAAAAGAATATTGTAGAATATTTGCTTAAAGGAAATGTTAAAGTATGGGAAAATATAATGAAAATAAGAGTGGAACAGTATTTTACAATGCCAATTTAACATGACAGCAGTGCAAAATAAAACCACACAATATTTGCAATGACATCTTTCATAAACTATCTTTAATGGGAATTAAAAAATAGGAAGATAAAAACTTGAGTTAACACAAAAGTAGGTCATTTTACCTCTTTGATAGAAAAACTTCTTTGCTAAAGGAACTGAGATGATTTAATGTAGGCTTTGGTAAAGAGTATGACTTAGCACCTCGTGTCATTCTGTTAAACAATTAGGAGCACACAATACCTGCAATGTGCATAATAAGGGGACTCAGAAATTATAGTCTGCAACATTGTCTGTCAGTATGGAATCATCCCAGGGTAGTGTGTCTCTGATGGATTTCCTTATGACTAAATTTTACAGTATTCAACATTCTCCTCAGTGACCTAAAAGTAAATATAAAATCAGCATTAATAAAAGCCGCAGATGACATGAGGGCTGACAGGATGGTAACTAACAGTGAATGTAGATAAGCCAATATGATTTGGGTCAGCCGGTAGACCTGTCTATTCAAACAAGCTGTAATTTAATACAGCAAGATACAGCTATCCCTGCAGAATACTGAATTCTCAGCTGAAAAATAGTGAGTTTAAAATAAATTGTGGCATCACAGTGGACAAGAATCTGAGTTCTCATTGTGATCCTGTGGCACAAAGAGGTAGTACAAATGGTGAATGTGCAAACAAGTAGTGAATAGAAACAGGGAAATGTTTCTTACTCTGCATGCGGTATTGGTGACGTCACTGTGCCACTTCAAGGTGTGCTACATACGTCTTAAAACTGTTGCTAAAAAAAGTAGAGGAAAGGGCAGAAAGGAACTGCAAATATATTATGAAAAACTTAAAGAGCTAAGTGGTTATTTTTAGCAAGGAGGATATTATGAAGTGACTTAGATATGTTTTCTTTATAAAGAAAATACCAAGTTCTCTTCCCTAGTAGAGAAAGTACTGGGGGAAGGGGGAAAAAATATTCCTTTTTTTTTTTTTTTATTTTAATCCAGGCCTATCTTCCTTTCAGAAGGCAATTTTAACCACACCAATATCTGAGTTCAAGGCAGGGGTAAGTGGGTAAAATATGAGGATTTATGAAAGGCGAAGTGTCAGGCTGAGTAATCTAGCACCTTTTTTGATGCAAAACACCATGAATCCATGATACATAGATTAATTTGTTTTCTCCCAGCTCCATTTGGTTGTTCCACAAATAGATTTAATTGTGGTAAGTGCTAATCCCATTTCTTTCAAAAAAGCACTGGTATTTTCTAAAGGGAAAATGTCAGTTAATGTGGAAAATCTGCAAATATTAAGTGCAAATGTTTATATTTACATCACCCTGAGCTGAGTGGGCAGGTGTCAATATCCATGGCATAACGACATTAATATGGATTGTTGAGTATAAGTAGGGAAAAATTCATTTATTCATAGATGATTCTTGCACCAGCTGTCTAAGCATATGGTACCTTTTAAAAGTTACAGGTAAAGTGTTCCTTCTTTCAACTATTAGTTCCTCCCATGGAATTGTGACTTCCGACAGGAGCGGCGGGGTCCCGTTCAGCACCACGGCCAGCGCCCGGCGCCCGCTCGGCTCCCGGTGAACAGCCCGCTTCTCCTGCAGGCCTGACACTTCCCGGAACAAACCCCTTTCACTTCTAACCTTCGGTGGATTAGTTTGGTTATCTTCCATACATACTATCCATAATAATCATGGGGAAAGTGAAAGACTCGTGTTTTGAAGCCCTTAAAGCGTCATAGGTGCATGTCAAACTGCCAACAAGAGGCGAGTGAAAACCTTGTCCTGCTGGTAGCCACCGCTGACAGGATGCTTTGCCAAGTCTGGTGTGTAGTGAGATGGCTCCAGCCAGCCGCCAAGCACCCACAGTTTGTTCACTCTTTCCCTTCTCACAGTGGGAATTAAAAGAAAATAGTAAGGACAAAAATGAGAAAACTCATGTATCAAAGCAAAGATCATTCACCAATAGCATTCACCAAGTCATAGCAGACTCAACCTGGTGAATTTCATTTAAAACATTTATTTGCTGATTTGAGGTTTGGGAAACAAAAACATCTAAACACTTAGGGAAGACACCTTTTCTCTCTCACTCATAGGTTCAACTTCACTGCAGACAACTCCCCTCCCTGCTTCCCAGTCTCCACTGCCCTTCCTTTCACTGCAGCTTACACTCATTTCCAACACTGAGGCAACAGATAAAGCAGGCTCCTAGGGCCAGTGTGTAGCTGCTTCTTTATGCTGCTTTGTTCATTTTTTTTCATTCTACTGCCCCTTCCTTCTTAGTTTCTTATGCTCCAGTGTGGACTCCTCCATGGGCCATAGTCTCTTCAGGGAAGTACCTGCTCCAGTGCAAGTCCCCCACAGTTCCTTCAGGGATGTGACCAGCTCCACCACAGAGCATGCCTTACTGCTGTGGTCTTGTTCCCCCTCTTTTTCACTTGTTCTATTACCCTTTGTGTTTGCTGCCTTTTCTTAAGTATGTCCTTACAGAGGCACCACAAATTCCTCTGTTTTCCTTTTGCTTTAGCATGCAGTGGATCCATTGCTGAGTTAGCTTGAACTGTTCATGTCTGGCATGGGACAGCCTCTGACCTCCTCCAAGAGAGGCCACCCCTGCAGGTCCCCCACTAGCAAAACCTTGCCATTGATACCCTGCACATAATTCATACCCAAGCTAAACAAACTAGCTTGGGAAGAGGTCAATCTGTTGGGCAGAGGCTCAGCAGCCTTTTTTATATGACAGGAAATGTCCCCTAAGGACAAGGGAAAGGAGTATTTGGTTCACTGCATCTGAGACCAGAACAAATCCATTATTTTCATTTGCCTTGGTTCCACAAGGTCTTATGAACTCATTCCAGATTTAAAGCACCCAAAGTTAAAAGGATAATGGGGATAAAATTCATTTCTTGTCCTCTTTGATTGAATTGCCCCTGCATTGTACATTGGATAATTACTTGCAGATGTGCAAAGAAAATGTAGGATGCTACTTCACTGATTTTCAAACGTAAAAATCTATAAAGACTCAAAGGATTTGGAAATTAGTTCTCTTTCACCACTAGTAAGGTAAGGTACGGTAAGGTAAGGTAGGCCTTTTAAGAAGTATGGGTGTTCTTGATAACACAAGGTATTCTTCATAACAGCATGTGGCATGAAATCTCTGTAAGATCAATCTAACTGTTGCCAGGAACACGCAGCACTGCAAACTTTCAAAAGTACACTCAAGAACTGGAAGGAGTTTGTGTTGTAGGTCTAGAGTGCATGGAAGACCATGCCATTGTATCTTCACAGTTATTACTTGAGCTAGCTCTGTTAAGCTGGCACTGGCACAATTGCAAATGCCAGATCCATAATTCCACTTTGGTTTTAGACTCTTTTCATGTATCAGAGACTGGCTTGGTGCAGCTCTGTTTACCTTTTGGGATTCCTTTGACCTAATTTGTCTGGGATTGATATCAGTGCAGCTCCATTAATTTCAGAAGCATATATCCAGACTTACACCAACATAAATGTCAGACCCATATTTATAATGACATCCATATATTCTTCATTATATTCACAGACAGTTGTCTACTAACACGTCAATCAACTTCCTTCCAAACAAGCAGAAAAACTAGTGAAAGTAACTTATCAATATCCAGCTATTATTTTTTTCACATACAAAATGAAATCATATCAAGCAAACTAAAAAGCCTCAGTGTTTCTTGTGTCTTTAACAGACGAAAAAAAGACAACTATTTGCTGTTATGCCTCCGAAATTCTCCTTCTGGTGGATTATATGATTTTACCAAGGCTTTTTAGTCTGCAGTGTGTGAATTAAAGAGTAATTGCCATTTAGATATCCATGAGTAGAATTTGTGTCATAAACACACCAAACTAATATGTCAATACAACAGAAGAGTACATCATTGTCAAGCATTGTTCTACAAAAAGTGTATTAAGTGTTACCTATAGAGAGCTGAAGGTTCTGTTCTAAGATTGAGATTGCACTGAAATTGAGTCATACACAGAAGATGCAGAAGTCAAATCCTGACAAGTCCTCATGGGGCATTATCACCAGACTTCCATCACTGCTGCTATTAACTCACACGTATCTGTGTGAGTCTGTTGCACCCAAACCAGGAGAACTAAATTTTACTAGGACCAAATTATTTAGCAGCAATTTCTGTCACTTTTGCATTCAAAATACAATGATTAAGCATGATTCAAGTCATCTGTGCCTAGACACTCATATGCCAGACATTCCTACAAAGCATTTTACAGGGTTCAATTGGGTATTTTTCCTTTTTTTCATTATAGCAACGTTTGAGTGAAAAGATTGTTGGGGAGTGAACAGGTTGAGAAAACAAAGTCAGAACACTGAGTACCTCCATTAACACAAGAAGTTCTAAAGCTCTGGAGCAGCTTTTCAAAAATATTCAGAGTTCAGTGTTTCTCAGTGTTCCCTGTAGGAGACAGGATATGAATAGGCTGTGAGAAAACAGACTTAGCCCAGGTTCTGAAAATGTTCAAGTAAAAAAATGCACTGGTAGAATCCTTGGAAATTATGAAGTTACATTTCTAGCCTCCTCTTCTCCCTCTCTTCCCTCAGCTCCACTTTCATTCTCAAAAACTTCCAAAAAACCACCTGATTTTTAAATGAACCTTCCAAAGCTCTGATTTTTCTGTCACGGCTTTAATGGACAAACAGATAAATTGTCAATAGGTGAAGACAGTGGCACAGGAGGAAAATTGTGATGATTAGCACAGCTCTTGTGGAAACATACCTCTATGCAAGAGACAAAGGGTTTTGTTCAAAGGAAGTCCATTGTTTCTATAGAAAGTGAATACTTTGGCAAAAGACTATAAATTATTACCTTTATGTAATTAGTACCTTTATGATTTTAGGGGTTTTTTACTGTAATTCTAGTTGATGACCAGAATTCCTAGCTTAGATGTTCAAATCTCCACTGTTTCAGTAATATAGGCAGTTAAGCAGAGATCACCTTCTCTTTCACTCAAAGTACCTACATTTTTAATAAGGCTGTGCTTAAATTAGATACCTAATAGAGAAAATAACTGGATTCTGTAAAAAAAAGTATTTCTATACTTCTTGTTGTTTTGATATTTGTCAAAAGTTTTGTTGCTTTAACACTATTCAGGCTTTGGATTTACTTCATATCAGTCAATAAGCTCAACCTTGTGATAGCCAAGTCTGCTTTCTTATACTGGTGGGGCTTTTCAGTTATCGTAGGTCTTCAGATAGCATATTCCTAAGAAATTGACTGTGCGTCCTCCTCCTCCAGCAAGAGGTTCACCTGTCATTACAGAAGTCCTCATTTTTCCTTTCCTGTCACTTTTCTGTTCAGCAGAAATGCTAGATCTCTATTTTCAGTCTGGGCCTTACCTGCTGGTTCATGTGGGGTTTCACCTCCTGTTGATGTTGACATGAAGCAGCTTCTACAACAGCCTCAAACTGACAGGACACAACGATAATGAAAGGTGAAAACTGGCAGCCAGAAGCTAATCAAATAAAACCTTGCAGTCCTTGACTTGCTCTGTGCAAAAAGGCTAATTACAGCCTCAGGAGATTTTTTGGGGTGTCTGAATCTCCATCTACATCTAAAATTAAGACAGCATATTTATATCTACTCTGTTTTTCACCTGCACTGTTCCTCTTAACATTGCATTATTATCATGCTAGAAGAAAATGGTAAGAAATACAAACAGCAGGAGTGAAGAGAGTCAAGAGGAGATTTCTGAAAAGAGCACTTGACCTTAACAAACCCTTGTCAGGTCAGCAGGTATCTTGGTGTATGCACAACGGAAGGCGCTGTGGGTAGCGGAATAGACAAAATGGCTGCTTAGAGGTTATTATTTTCAATCACCTGAAAAGCATGGACTTCAGCTGATGAGAAGCTAAAAAATGAAAACTAAAAATTCCTAAATGTTCAAAAATTTCTGATGTAATGTCTAGCATTTTAGAAAATTTTCAAGTCTGAAACTGTAAAAATAGATTCCTCTGACATTTTCCTATTAATTAGCATAATCAAGTCAAGCTTTATTAAAAAGCACACATTACTCAAAACCACAAGCACTAGCACTAACGATGTTCTCCCTCCTGTCCCATGAGCATATCAGGCATGGAGGTCCGACCTAAAACCAGATACCCTGTGCACGTTCCTGTACATTCAGATTTGTTTCACAATTTCCCATGAAATGTTATCAACTATTAGAATGCAGAATTTGTTACAGAAATGTCTCTACTGAAACGTAAAGTGTTCTTGATGCTCTTTTATCTTTCTCAATAGTCATACCTCTTTTGTCCAGGGTAGAGGTTTTGAGGTTTTTCGTAACGGTTTGTTCCAACTTTTCTATTATTTATCTATTGCTTCACGGCTCCCATCCTTCTCCATCGCATTGTTTCTTGGAATCTTCTGGTTTTTCTATCTCATTCAAACAGCTTTGGTCTGTTACTCATATATTTACTTCTTCACTCATGGGATATTTTGTCTTGGCAGAAGAAGAGAAATTTCTTTGCTCTTGGACCTAAAAGGAAGGGAATGCACTTCTCTGTTGCTGTTCTGGAAGAAGCAGAGTTCTGACTGAAATGGAAAGATATTTCTGATGCTGATTTCCACCTAAATACAAAAGGTTTCTTCCCTAGAACTAGGCTTTTTACTTCTCATTCCCTAATTCTAGATGTTTAGCCAAATCTTTAGCTGCACTTTGTAATCCAGTAAAATTGCTCTGCCTTTGACAGCTGAAGTTCAAACCTGCCTGGAGAGTTCCTAAAAATAGACATTTATGGAGAAGTAATGAAAATTTCTAGGGGAGAGAATGCTCCTTTGTAAGTGAAAATGAAAGAAATTGCTTGCAGTGAAGACAACTGCAACAGCAAGTATTGGGTTAAGAAGTACTAGCATGAGCCTTTAAAGACTTCCTCACATGCATTTTCAAAAGTAACTGATAATGTAGGTGTTTCACTTCTCATTATCTTATTTTAGCTGTTAGCTGATTTTGACCTTTCCATAGTAATTATTGTCCCTTAGATCTCCTAAAGAAGTTTAGCCCAAATTTCTAAGAATGGTTTCTAATACTGCATGCTTAAATCTGTATTTCTTTGCCTAACTTCCAGCTGAGCAGCATACTGCATGACTCCTATGAAATCCTGTCAGCTCTGAAATAAGTAAGGTGGAAAAAGAAGATAACATGAATTATAGCACTACAAATCCTCCTCTTTCTGTAAGATTGTCTACAGAGAAATTCAGTAATAGCTAGGCAGTACATGACCCCTGACAAATCAACTCTTTGTTTTCTTGGGCTTTCCTATCTTTTTTTCTGAAACCCTGCCAGTAACCTCTTGGAGGCAGTTACTTCATTTTAATATTTTTGTGCCAGACCTACTAACTTGGAAGTTTCATTGTTTCTTGATTTTTAGTTAGTAAAAATAATTTTTAAAATTTATTTGAAAAGATTAGTGCCTAAGTCTATAGAGTTTTAATAACTCTTACGCATATGATTTCTTCCATATAATCCAGTCTATTATTAAAGTTTGGTTCTTGTTCCACTGCTTTGTATTTGTCTGTCTACAAAATTTGGAGGGTGAAGGATGACTGTAGTTTTTCTGTTATCCTTAGTGGAATGACTTACTGGTTTGTGGTTGTTTGTTAGGCTTTATCAGTAATAAGAGGAACAAGATGCCCGAAAAATTTAGTTTGGCCCTGTGCTTGGCAGTGGTAGGCAGACAGATCCGTTTGTATCTTCAAAGTAGGTAAAGTATGTATCAGTAGGCAGATTTCATCCATGTATTTGGGTACCCTGGGAACTGCTACTGTGTACTTCCTATTGATCACTTTATTTGTGCAAAGACACAAAGAAATATTCCCATACTCAGGATATAGCTTATTGTATCTTTATAATATAATAATAATATCACTGTAACATTTATAATAGAAATGGGCCAGATCCACCAAAAAATCACCAGATCCATCTAAAAATTGCCAGTGCTAGGATTAATGTACTTAAAACCCACATAAGTAATTCTTCTCTGCCTTCATTTTGCTGCTTTTTTGTACTTAGGGAAGTCCTTTGTTTTGTCCTTCACATTCACAACTGGTCCCAGCTTTAGGTGAGCTTTGGTTTTCTCAGCTTCATCCCTGAATTCTTTAGCAATCATCTTTACATTCCTCCTGAGAATTCCATTCCTTCTTCCTCATTTCATGTACTTCTTTTTCGTGTTTGAGCTCATTCAGGAGTTCCCTGTAAATCCATGCTGACCTTCTGCCATACTTGCTCACCTTCCTGCACATATGAATAGAGGGATTTTACTCTCTGAGGAAATTCAACAAGCTCTCCTGTGCCCTGGTGTCCTCTTCTCCCCACTGAATACTGCCAAGATCACAGAATAAGCCAACATCTGTTCTCCAAATGTCCAGGTTTATGATTCTAATATTTGTCTTCTTCATTTCACCCACGATTTTAAATTCTGTGATCTCATGGTCACTGTAATCAGTATGATTCTCAACTGGTAATGGTCTATCTATTAGTTTCCCATTTGGTGGGATGTTTTAGGTTGCTTCGACCCCTTCAACCCCTCAGTCATGTAGGGATTGCATCCACCTCATCCACTCATACTATGTTTTCTCCCAGTTTTAACAAAGACATTGCACAATATTCGACAAAGATCTCTGCAGAACCTGCTAAAAACACATCAGTGGATGATTTGCAATTCACCTATATAATTACATTTTGCAATGTATTACTTAGCTACTTTTTCATTTGTTTGAAGTTGGTTGTATTGATTTTGTATACGCTTAATTTTTATCAGAATGTCATAAATTTAAAGGTCTTCCACAAATAACTTGTATTAGCCATGCCTTTAATCCAAGCATAAGCAATATCAGATTTGCTTGGTAAGACACAGTCAACAGAGCCATGTTCATTGCCATTAATTAAACACCCCAATTTGCTTCCTTGCTGATTGCATTCTGTATCAGCCTCTTTGTGATTCTGCCCAAAATTACTGTACAGCTGATGGGCCTATTGTTTCAAGGTGATGGCACTTAAAAGCGAAAAATATGGAAGGGAGAGAAGGAAAAATTGTAGAAACAAGTATTTCACATCTGAATGTCTGCTTTCCTGCTCCCTTGGGCATTGGCCATGTTGGAAGAAGGCCCAGCACACATGTTTAGGTTAAAACCTGTCCCCAGTCAGGAAGCCTCAGCAGAGAGAGAAGGCAAGCAGTATTTTTTACATTATTTTGCTGCAACAAAAAATTACTTCAATTTTTCAGTGTTAGAGGAGGGGGTTTTTGGTTTGGTTTTTTTTTTTTTTCTTACAAAATGCATATTCCAAACTAGGAGAACAGAAGAGGCAAGGGTGATGTTGTGTCCCCTACTGCTCTAAGGGGTTATCATGAAGACAGCAATCCATGCCTGTTGAGCAGAGCTGGCTGTTTCAGAAACATCCTCCTCTGACAAAACTGAATGAGACGGAACACAAATATAGAGGCTAGGAGCTCACAATTGCTACAGGTTAAGTGTGTTATTGCTTATTCATTAGGTTTTGTGGTTTTGAGTATAGGTTATTCATCTGTGTAAATGTTTAAGTCAGGAAATGGGGCCCAGCTGACACTTTCTTGATTTAAGATGTTCCCCACCAAATCCCTCTGTCTGCTAGTCTTTGCGATTTTGATTGAGCTGGCCAACACTGTGTAGAAACACATCTACTGCAGCCTGGCTTACTCAGCCACTGCCATACCAACTTCTTTTCCATTGCTAAATATATTCAATGCAATACCTCTCTGAATAATGGAACCTTTTATTTTATTAGAAAATTGAACTCGAGACACATTCTTGAAGGTTGACAGGTAACTCAGCATCAGTTTTCATTGTAAAGGGACAAACATGGCAAGACTCCTGCTAACTAGCCATATAAATGAGTAAAAAATGTCTTTCTAAAGTTATCTCAGTATTCAAAACTTTACAAAGTATTTGTCTGGGACTTTGTGAAAATTGTATTTCAGAGTCAGGGTAGACTTGGATTTTAAGGAGATGCTTTTGTTTTCTCTTTCCAGGTGAGTTCACTGCTGATTACATCCCCAGAATAATTCTTATCATCCTTAAAATTTACAGTAATTCTTATCATCCTTAAAATTTATCTGGCCCTTTTCAAGGACCAAAAGTCCCTCACAAAATTCATTGCATGTTAACTGGGACCTCACTGTTGTGTGGCTCCCCTTCCTCATGTGCTTGTAGCCTGCATATAAAACAAAGGCTGGTACTAATAGTCTTGCATGTATTACATACTAATTACTGTCACTAAATTCCCTAGAATTCACCTCCTCATTCTTCTCTTTCCTTAGTCAATCAGTACCCACCAATATATCAATCACATCTATCATATCACTGGAGAAATCCTGATAGAAGATCCATGAGGATTTTAAACTCTTCACTCAGGAGCCTATATTCCAGTCAAGAATCTCTCCATTTGGTGGGTTTCTGAGCTCTTGGGCCCTCTGAAGTTACCAAGGATTCCAGACTTCAAAAGGAACAGGATCAGGGTAGTAATATATATGCTTACTGTCCAAAAGAATCATAAATATTCACACTACTTCTGGCAGGTATATTGTCTGGTTAGCCAGGATAGAAAACGGCAGGCAAAGAACTCTTTTTTGTCATTAAAATACTAGTGATTCTTTTTCTCTGTTCATCAGTAGAGTCTGCCTTTTTGCCCTTCCCAGGCAACTCCTTCAGGCCAAATCTCAAACATTTAAGACATCCTTTGCCCAACAGTGCTGCTATCAAAATCTTCTCTCTCCTTTGCAAACTGCCCTCCTTCTCCCCCCAGTAAAAAAATCATATTTTTGCTCTCTCATTTCTTCTCCTAGAAAAATTAAATTATTAAAATCCATCTGAGATTGCCAAAATACAGAAGGTCAGAAATCTTGTAGAAACAAGACGCACAAATATTCTGATGTAGACCAGGACCCTTTTTGACCTGCAGAGCATGGGGACAATACCTGTAGTGTTAGCTTAACTGAACTAAAAACTGTACCCCACTCTATTGGCATCTCATGTGAAAATAACCTGGGTGACTGGAGCTCCTAATACCTTCAAGCTCAAACCTAAAAAAAAAGTTGTTTATTTGGCTCTCACTGGTAGCTATTTGCAGATGATACTGCTTTTTCCTTTACAAATTGAAGTCACCCTTGATAACTTGGCATCTACAATTTCCAATTCTAAATTCTTGGAGCATTACAAGAAAGTTTGAGCACAAATACCTTTAGAGAAGCTAAACTTTCAAAATGCTGTCCATGTAATGCATAGCAACTCTGCACGGGTATGTATTTTAATTGTCTTATTTGTTTCTTAGTGGCAATAACATTACTAGTTCTTTTATCTCTTGCTGTCTACTCCATTGCTTCAAGCAGGTTGAAAAATAATCTAACTAAAAAGGAATTCTAAACCACTCAGTTAACATGCTTTCCAATTTACTATGCTTGGAATACTGCCATTTGAAAATAAAGGCCACAGAATTAGAAGGAGTACTGTGCCTTGATGCTTTTCTTTCCCCACTTATATATAATAAATACTTATTTCCTCCCTACTGATGAAGAGGAAACTCAGAGTGATTAGCTTAGCAGTAAGTGGCTCTATTGTAGACATCTAAAGTTAGATGAAATGAGACCCATCTTTCTTCATAGTGGAACGTTTCAATGCTGCTGGCTGAAATCTCTTGCACTTGCTGGGACTTTTTCAGCAGGTTTAAGTGAGATTGTCCTTTGGTGACCTAACACCTTCACAGCTATAAGCTCAGTGAGTATCTGCAGCAAAGCAGCAACCTCTTTCCAAAGTGAGATGTTACACATTATTCAACATGGACTCAGTGTTTGGAAACAGCAACTTGAATTTTCAACTGTTTCGGTTAAGAGTGTACCTTCATGTACTGGCCAAGATAGCAAATTATGTGCATGTCTGCAATAAGTCTCTTTATTATTGCTGTCCAACAGGCCACGGACTGGATTATCCTCCTCAGAGAAGAACAAGATTCTTATAAAAATTCCTTACTCTTGTGTCACCCTGTCTTTTTAAAGTTTATCTTAGCCTTCTGTTGTTTATAGTTAGACTTTCTCACAGTCTTTTTATGTAAACAGCCTTGTTTTTGTAAGTACCTCCACTTCGTTTTAAATTCTTTTCTAGAGGAGGAGACGATTGGCGTTTGTCTTGACCAATGTGCTTGGAGAAGTGGTCCCTTCATCCTCCAATCCTCAGCCATTTCTCAAACAGTATATAAGTGATGTAAAATAAACTTTCTGCCTTTTTTCTGCCATCAGCAGCTCAAGTGTAAGTGTCGTTCTTTGTGTCCTATTGCAACACTCTTGTCGTTATTTTTCCTGTCATCCCAAATCCTGTAATGACATACTCTCAATGGTTTTGTTCATGTTGCAGTCACACAGCTGTTACAGGCATTGCTTACTCACACTTTGAATCTGGAGATGGCCAAAAACCATGGAGATGGCCAAAAAGCATACCAGAAGAATAGGAAGTAAAACTGAAAACAACTTTCTGGTTAACAAAGCCAAATGCAACTGCCTCAAGCAATCATATAACACAATCTCTTTCATAACTCAATAAGCACCAGGCTAACACATTTTCACTTTGTTACTGTTAGAAGATTCTTCCAGAACATGAGTGTTCTGAGTACTAAAATCCTTCTTTGAATTTCAAGCCTGGAATTAATTCATGCCAAATTCTCTTCAGCTATGCTGTACTGCTGCCCCTTAGTTTAAACAGCTCTACTCCTACACTGATCTTTATATTTATAGGCAGTGATCATTTCTCCTTCTAGCTCTCGATTTAGTGTACTGAGAGCCAATCTCCCACAGGCTCTCCATCACCCTAACTGTCCTGTTAACCATTTCAAAAATGCATTCCGACTTCTCTTTTTGCACACAGATGAACAGGACTGCATAAAGAATCCTGCATGAAAAATCATCAAACTTCTAAACTTGCATTAACATTTGCAGATCAAAGAAAGCATGGCTGGTGGGGATTTTTCCAAAGATGTAGGCAAGAAGGATGTATACTCTTTTTATCTAGGATATATACAATAGCCACACCTCCTTTCAAAACTAAATGGAATTGTTACAGACAATGTCCAGCACACACTGGTCTGATAAGGAGTTAGAAATGCAACCAATTACACACATTTGCGTCCCAAGTCATTGCTGCTGGTGCCCTCCTCAGGGGTTTTTGAGATTGCACTGTGTATACTAAGTGCAAATAATAACGGATAATAATGCCAACTGGATAAAACTTATTTTCTTGTGTATAGAAAAGTGATTTAAATAACCACCAAAGAAGATCTGCTGTTCAAAGAAACTCCAGTGCTGAGGTGCTCAAATGCTTGTACATTTTTGACAGAACATAATGCCAACTTCTAAAGCAATCCAACTCCACAGCCATGACATGCATCAAAGACTCTAGAAATTAGTAGTTATGTGCAGTATGTGGCACAAATCAGAAATCAAATTTCCCTTATTTTACTGACATGCTTTGCACTGAAATGCCTGGCATGACATATGCCCATACATAGACATTGATGGCATTTTTGCCAGACACTGCAAAGGCTGCTGGAAAGGAAGGCTGTGTCTTCACAGTACAGGATCTATCTCTACAGATCAGCACGTCTGTAGAAAGAGATCTGTGATGTTCCGTGTTCACAAGGTGTTGAAAAGGATAGTGGGACATCTAGGTGAAATATTTTCTTGTCTGTCAATCATTCAAAAAGGCAAAGGTCCAGTTGTTGGTCTCCACAGTAGCTCTAGTTACTTGCTGCTGATTCAAGATACACCACTTATATCACAGCTGACATTTCTACTTGAACCAGATCCAATCCATTTTATGCTTATTCCATCCTTTCCAGTACGTGAGGAGGCAGCAATACAAAAATCAAAGCATAAATAATACAGAAATACCTAAGTATATGTACCTAATTTATGCCATGAAAAATGCATTTTAATTAATTTTTCAAAAAGGCAAGGATGAATTAGATGAGCAGAAATAAATATTATACACCAAATGACATAAAATTTAGACTTATTTTATGATCTTCAGTTTAAAATGGGTGATGGCCTTGCACTTTAAAAAGCTAAGATATAAATATTCCCCTCTCAGCTTTGGAGAATTTTGATTCAACTGCAAAATATGCATAGATAAAAACACCCGCCTGGGTCAGAATCGTGGCTTAACAAGTCACTAGTAACAGACAAAGCTTCAGAGCCTGATGAAAATCCCTTGGATGACCAAATTCTGCAATTCTGTGAAACAGTAGGAACACTGAAATGCAAAGAAAAAAACATCCCTTTCCCTTGAGATTTCTTCTAAATAGCAGTTAGATGGTTTTCTCACTGAAATGTGAAAATTTCTCCACTTTATAGCACAATTACTTCTGTTCAATTATCAAGAGTTTTTGAATTTTGGTGAGATCTTGAAGGCATTGTTTTGAAGAAGTAACTTCGGTGGACTAATTATGTACATGTGGAAGTGCACTTACATGTTCCCCTTCTACAAATTTGTAAATTTCCATTTACAAATATGAAATTGTAGCAAATTAGAGTTTTACAGATTTTGGTAAGAGGTTTTGCTGAAACAATAAGAACATTTTATTGATAGAATAAGGGAAGAATTAAAAGTATGGAAAGAAAAGAAAAGAAAAGAAAAGAAAAGAAAAGAAAAGAAAAGAAAAGAAAAGAAAAGAAAAGAAAAGAAAAGAAAAGAAAAGAAAAGAAAAGAAAAGAAAAGAAAAGAAAAGAAAAGAAAAGAAAAGAAAAGAAAAGAGAAGGAAAACAAATGGTCTTAAAATAATTTGTAATTATAATTTCAGTGACTCTGGTCTTCATGTGACCAAAAATATATTTACATGGAAATTTGATATTAGAATTTAGGAAGAGAAATATTTTTCAAAATAAAATATTTGTCAAAATTACTACTAAAGATACTAGATGGGGGTGAAAGTAATAACATTATGTATGAAAGAAAAGCTTGAAAACAGACCCTGTATTAAGGAAAAAATTAGTTAACTGATCAAGAATGGGCTAATAAGAGAATGATAATACAGAGAGTGGAGACAAGTATGAGAAGACTGTTCTAAGAAACAGCTACTATTACGTTTACATAACTCAGACAAGAAGAGAGGGGAATCTTCAGTGCAAAAGGTAGTTCAGTAATGAAGCACTAGAAGAGTTGAAATGGAAGAAAATTGGTCTGACTAAAGACAGGGAAACTATGTATTGTCAAGATTAAGAAAACAGAGGAGAATTAGATTAAATAATATAAAAATAGAAGAGGACATTTCTACATAAAGGATGCTGAAAATTAGGTAAAAGAGAATGACAATATTGAAGCTTAGGCTGCAGAACTTCTTATAAATAAATATTTTGAACAGAGTCTTCTCATGTCTGAGAAGAAAAAAAGCAGACTTAAAGGCAAATGAAATGTTGTTGGTTTAGTCACAACTCAGGCAAAAAAATCCACAGCTTTTATAAGTCATGCATATTGTCATGGAAACAAAATTGGAAGTCTTGCCTTGGTGAAGGGTATTTCGAGCCCAACAAAAGCTAAGATGCACATTTGCTTGTTTCAGTTATGCTAAACAGAGGAGGTCTGCTGTCAAGTTATCTTTGGATAACTCTTATAAAGACAGCTTTACCTAATGCTTTTAACTTATCATCAAATACAGAAGGAAGAAAGAATAAATAAGAAAACTATTTCTTGTAAACAAATATTACTTTATTTTCACCATTTCCATTTAATTTTTCCTGTTGAATGAATTCAAACAAGTTTACTTTCTGGGTTACTAGGTTTATATTACCATCTTACATAGAAAGAAGTGTTTAGATATTCTTGGACTGCTATTAAAAACTGACTACGTTATATTTTAGGTAAATCACATCTGAAGGGGAAATGCAACTTTGGTTTCTCCCTGCACTATTCAATTGACTGACGGAAAATATTATGGATGGCATCTGAAGTTTCTGGCCATTCTGAAAATGCCAATTGATTAATGCATTGTTTAAAACCCAACTGGTGTGACATAAGAACCATGCGACCTAGGAAAGAGTTATTTTGTCTAAACCAGACTCTCATTAAAAAAGAAAGAAAAATAGGAAGAGGTAAAAAAGGGTAAAATAATGTAGAAGTGATTGAGAAAACTCTTTAATGCCGGAGATGTTTAGGATTTATCGAGGCTAGAGTAAGGTGTGCTAAGAACTGTGTCTTCCTTCTGAAACACTGAATAATGAGATACTTTCAAAACAGACCAACAATGATATTCAGACCATGGAAATATCAAAATATTTAAAATTTGTTGTCAAAACAGGTTAAAAATTTGAAGTTTCAGTAAATAGTGTTCAAAAGGCAATTTTATCTCATTAGGCAGTCAAACATATCTACAGACATTCATTTCATCTCTGATGGCTGTTCAAAACGTTTTCCAAGAAAAGAACTTTAAATGAAAACAACATGAAACTGGTTCAAAATAAAACATAGAGGACTTGTTCAGGTGCAAGATGGCCCTAGATAGGGATTGCTTTGCCAGTGGGGTCTGGATGTTTCCATTAATTCAAAGGGCCACTATAAGTTAATTGAAAATAAATCCCTTGAAGGTTACAATAAGCAGAAATCATATGAAGCACAGGAAGTTCCCAAGAGGAGGATGGCTAAAGACTGGTAGAGCATCAGGTGTAAGTATCAGCCTTGCTCTTATGTTCTCTATTTGCTTATGGCTGCTGTTGGATACAAGAAAGGTAGCCAGGGTGATCTTCAGTCTGTGTTTATGTGCTCTTCCTCCTAAGCACTTCCTCCTCAGTTAAGAAACTTGCCTCTCATTGCCATGCTACCATATGTTCCAGTCATTTAAACCTTCTAGTCACACGTCTTGAAAAACATAATCCTGTTTATACAGTTCTTTCCAATACCATTTCTTTTTCTCCATCAGATTAATTTCTGTTCCATATCAGCCATTCAGCATTTTTGGTGTTGATTCAGTAGTTTCTGTGTGTTTGAGTTACTTTTTCAGTAACTGCTGTTTCTAACACAGTTGTGCCACAGCAGTTCTGCCATGTTGCCCATCTTTTAATACTTTGAAAATGCTTGGGAACAGGTTGGCGTTTTGGCAACTGTAATTCAAAAGCAAAGATCTTTATTGCCTCTGCTGTGCAATCTCCTCCTTCTGGACATCACATCTCTGAAATCTCCATGGTAGTCGGTGTGACCAATTCATGCCAAGAATCGAGAGTGCTGCAGTGCCTGCAGCCAAAGATATGAGAGCCAAAGATATGGCTAAGGCAAGGATCTAACTCGTATCTACAGGCAAACCACTTTCCCCAAACTTGCATACACACTAGCACCCAGTGCTCATCTAACCTCTGTCTACACTTTTTGGGCATTTTTGATGTCATTCCAGTGAACAGATGTTTCAAATAGCCTAAAAAATTGAGAACTTGTCCTAGTCTGGACTTGTGAGGGCTCTTCTTTTGCTATTTCAGGTGAAAGTGCTCCATCTGTGTACTTGTTCTGAAATAAAAGATCAGTGTTTGCTTGTACAAAGAGCCTACACAAATCAATGGCAAGCAGTGATCAGCAATATTTTAGCCTCTCAGAGGACACTGAAGATGACACGCGGGGTAGCAGCAAGTGTCTGGCTGCTCCCTCAGGAAGGAGTGGAGGGTGACCCCAGCACAGGTTGTGCCCTCGCCAGGAGGTGCCATCCCACAGGGGCTGAGCACATTGGGCAGAGATGGACAGGTTCATCGACAGCCCCAAGCACTGCCAGCAGTCCAGTTGCTCCAGGGACACTGGTTCCTTCTGCTGACAGAACCAGTTTGGGGTACGGCACACAGGGCCAGAGACAGCACTGGCGACATGCACATCCATCATGTAATTGGGCCAGGGACTGGTGGCACCACGACAGGATGAATTGGAGGTGCTGGGACTCAGGAGAGGGTTGGGGGAGGTCCTGGGAGGCTGGGCTGGGACATGCAGGACTATCTGTACCTTCCAGTCCCAGGCATTGAGTTAACCTCGTGTCCAGCGAATATTGCAGTACTATACATGGGAAATGGAGATGTCATAGGGGAAGAATAATACAGAACCATGCTAGGAACTATAAGCCAAAACCTTTTTTATTTAATTAGTATGTTCTTGTTCACAATTTGTTTTTATGCTGGCAAAAAGTTAATATAGCACAGAAGCTGATAAGATTTTTTCCTCTTGTGGCCAGTCTAAATGCATAGTAGTCAAATGCTTCCTAACTAGGATATCACATATACATTTCAGTTTTCATTACTCCCTCAAACAATTAGCTAATTGGTTCATAGAAAACATCTGGCAGTTATGGGAATACACAAGTCGGAGAGTGAGGCAGACTTAATTAGCATAGCTAGTTTGATAACCAAGATGCCCTGGCGAGAACAAACAGACCTTTGAAGATTACAGAAGATGGGATTACATCTGTTTACCGGAATCAGGAAATTAAATTAAACCTTCCTAAACAAGATCTGTTGTAAAATGCATGAGTTTGTCTGTACCATGATTAACTTTATCTTTGTAGTAGTAACTATTAACCTTCCTAGAAATGGTATATAAGCTTTGGAAAAATCTCAGTAAAACCGAATTCTGATCACCGAATCAGGGTTCCCGTCTCTCACTCAATCACCGATAGGCAGTTAATTAAATCCAATTGACTGATTAAAAAAAATCAATAGAGTAAAAATGGACCATAAAGTGTGTTGGCTACTTTAGAGTGTAAATACTGCACAGTAGACAATTCACAATTAGGTGATGTGAATCCCACATTGTCTGAATGAAGACTAAGATTTCATTCAGATTTTCCTAAAAATGTTTGTTCCTTCCTTCTGGTGGGTAAATCATGCAATCAGCAAGATATTTACTGAAGTGTGTTCAGTTCTGTCTAGCTCCATTTAACATCTGTCCCTCAGCAACACTGGAACATGCCTTGTAGAAGGAAGCAAGTTAGCTAGAAGTCATTTGTCAACTTTTGTGTCTTCTTTCCAGACACCCAGTTCTGTGAAACTTTCCCTTACTCAGTTAGACTGTCACAGCTCATTTTTGTCATACTGTAGCTTGATGTATTAGCTTTGCAGTCTCAGAAAGCTTGATAGCCATCAATCATTTATAAAACAAAACCCAAACCCCTGCCTAATTTTTTTATGGGGGGCACCAAACCACATTCTTCTTATGATAACGTCATTCTGCTTGTTTTCTTTGTTTGCATTTGGTCCCATGAAAGTAAGGAGTATATGATATTTCAATCTATTGGTCACACCCTTCAAGAAAATTGTGACACCAAATCAGCCCAAAACAATCTTATATGACTAATTATTTTAATTCTATTAGAAGCTTGCCTTTATAAGACATTCCTCAAAACTATGCCACAGTTAGCCTTTTCTTAAGTGAGAGCTACTTGTTAGGCTACAGAAAGTTAAAATAACTTTGTTAATTGAAAGCAAAATGTTTGTATAAAGAGGGTATCAAGATTCAAAACAGTTAGTTGTACCAAGTTCTGTCCACTCGCACATAACTTGTATAGCTGGTTGAAAAAATTTGTTGTCACATTTTTCTACAAAAATGCTATTCCATGGATATCAAAACTTTCTGTAGGAATGGACCAATTTTGGTGACCTTTCATACAATTCAAGTTGAAGGATACCAGTGAGATCAAAATATTCCACTTTGATCTCAAGTTTCAATTTTTCTTATTGAAACCTCTCTTCATTTCCAAATGTAATTTTTCCTTGTGAATTATAAAATATAAAGGAAGAAAACCTGAGAAAATGAGCCTTCCATTTTACTGAGGGAATTTTTAAACTTGTAATTTTCTTGAAAATTTCTTGAAAGTGTTTTTCTTCCTTCTAGTATTGAAGAAAACCAGTTCTTTAAATCCATTTCCCACAGAATATGAAATCCATTTCCTGAACAACTCCAATCATTTCTGAGGCATATATTTCAGAAAGAAATCCTTTTCTACTTGCCATTTCTTCTAAGACAGACAGATGAATCATGCCCTGGAGGTGCCTGTTTCTTTCAGCTGGTTATAAAGGGAATCTAGGTTGATGAGTCTAGACATCGACAACCAACTTTCAGATATCTACCCTTAGGCAAGATGACTACTTTCTATTGAAAAGATGAAAATAGTATACAATTACTTTTCAGTAAGCATGATTTTTTTAATCATGCTTAAGGGAATGTTTATCAACAGTTTGTCTTCTAATTATACGCCTTGAAAGAGATTAGCTGGGGAGGTGGTGGAATCCCTGCCATCCCAGTGCAAGAATTTACTGAGAGTAACTGTGGATACCTGACAACACCTTTGTATAATTTCAAATTCAGTAACCCCAAATTCGTGAGAAAGGTTAATAAATACTGATATATTGAATTCTGTCCTCCCTCTTCTTCCCTTGGGGACAGCAGCCCTGGGAAGGCTGGTAAAATACCAGTGTCCTGCTCCCGATGGAAGTAACTGCAGCATGTGGCAAGAGCAGCATGGGTGAGAAGAGAAGGCATTAGGGGATGTTCTGTGCAATAACAGGAGCTCTATCAGACCTTGACACATGATCAGAGAAAAAAAGTGATTTAAGTGCCTTAAGACTACAATAAACTACATTTAGGGTTATTTTGCCCAAAGAAAAGGAAGCTCAGGAGGGGCCTTATCACTGTCACAACTACCTGAAAGGAGGTTGTAGTGAGGAGGGATCAGCCTCTTCTCCCAGGCAACCACGGACAGGATGAGAGGAGACGGCCTCAAGTTCCACCAGGAAAAGTTTAGATTGGATATTTGGGAAATTTTTTTCACTGGGAATTTGGTCATGCATTGGAACAGGCTGTGCAGGGAAGTAGAATCAGCATCCCTGGAAGGGTTCAAAAGGTGCGAGAGTGTGGCACTTGAGGGCAGGATTTTTAGTGGTGAACATGGAGCTGCTGGGTTATTGGCTGGTCATTTCCAACTTTAATTTCTCTATACATTTTAGAAATTTCATGGAGAAAGGTGGGTAGAGTCAGCATAAATTTTTGTTGTCAAGTTTTTCAACACCGAAGCTGGAGAATAATATAGCTCATGTAGAGGCTAATTGAAAGAAAGAAAACCAAATTGTGTTATATCGTACATGTGCGTCCAGCTAAAGGTGATGTAGCTGTAAAATTTAGCAGGTGAGTTGTACTTTTTTGGACTAGAGTAAATATGACCACAGAGAAAACTTAAGCAGCTTCTCTTTCATTACAGTTTTGGAGACAGAAAGAGAGAAGTTACATATTTATTGGGTCACTCTTCAAATAAAGCAGAATTAAGGTTATTTGAGAACTGAAAATAACTCTTCATTTTGTGGTTTTCTAGGAGTCTAGTATTTGTTGACTTTCTCAATCTGAAAGGGCAGAAGATATGCCTGGGATGCTTTTACTGCCTTAGCAGAGTTTTGCAGCTGTGAATTACTTTGAAGAGAATGCATTTACTTTCACTTCTGTACATGCCAGTGGACTTTTAAGCAGCTGCAGATAGCCATTTAAAATATAGCTATAGTGATGGAGTTCAGGTATGCAAAATCAGTGTTTTTCCTTGGGATTTACTGGAGGAGGAAACACCACTGTCAATACTGCAGAGAGAAGGAAAAGGTCAACTCACAAGGCACAGACACAAGTGTCTCCCAAGGCCAGTGAGCAGCTCTAGGGATCCCACATCACTCTGCTCTCCACTAGCTCCAGGGGTGACAGAAATGCCCACTTCCCTTTGCTAAATTTCTGTTTGTTATAGCACAATGGAGATTGGCTAATGGTTTTCTGAAATACTGTATCAGAGAAGAGAAAATAACTTGGCTTTATAGCTGATGATGTCAATGACCTTTCATGACATGATGGTTACAGTAATAGTAAGCACTTAAAAGCAAGTTGATGTCTGCCTCTGTCATCATCCACTTCCCCATTTCAGAGTATTAAAGTTATACCCATACTGGCCATTCAGAGCCTGTTCCTTTTTTTTCCATGCCATTACAGCAACAGTATTTAAGAAGCAAAAAACATTCATAGAATCTGATAGCTGTTATAAAAGCTTGCTCTTGCTTTCTCCAAAGGCTTCTTTTGGAGAACCCCAGGACACAAATTCCCCAAAATACATCTCAGAACCTCCATGTCTACAATACAATCAAAATTGAATAAACATACGTGTTTCAGAGCACTTACACCAGCTATCCTTTGCACATGGAAAGCTTCTCTGGGTCATTCATCCAAACACTGTTAAATGAGTGCAGAAACAACCTGGAACAAAACCATCTCTGGCCATGTCCCCCAAACTGGGTGAAGGAGGTCTGAGATAGCCCCTTGCCATGAGCCTCTATGGGAGAAAGGTGAAATGCTTAACATTGACTAGGAGATATTCCTCATTTACACACATGGGAAGAAAATGGATAACTGGGGAAAACAACAAGCCTACTGTTCCTTGTCCCTCTTGCTGCTCTATTATTTTTTCCTCTCTGACCTGAACTTCACTATACTACCTTTCCTTTATCATAACGATGTCTTTTGGTTCCTGCTCTTGCCTGACCCTTTACTTCTCTCCTGTACCCCTCACATTTCCTTTGTAAAACACAGAGATTGTCATGTCAGTTGCCTTTTTATGTATTGGATTCTGATAAGTCTATCTGAGAGATCTCAATGGGCTTCTATAAGTTCTTGCTTGGGATCAAAATCTATTAGAAGTTCAAATCTTAAACCCCTCTTTTCAACCCTGTGAAGATGTGCTTAAGCATCTGGTTTTGTTGCTTGGTAGTGTTTTCATCTCAGAGGAAAATTAACAGCAGGTGAACTCTTATCAGGATTCTATGGTGAATCCATTCAATTTAAGATATGCATATTTTCTCTAAATTTAATTTATGCATAATATCTATGAAAAATTAATTTGCCATGGATGTACCTCTGAAACGCTTCTTTGGAAAAAAAAAACCCATAAAATTAGCACTCTATCTCTATACCAAATTATATTCTGTTACAATGCTAAAAATAACTAGATTTCTTCCTTATATGAAGCAAACAGCTCAGATTTATTCTGGGAATCTTTTAGCATACCTTCAAGTGTATTAATTATAATGAGACTAAAATGAAAATATTCGTATTCCTATTTATTTGATGCATTTTGCCTTTTTGCTGTTCCTAAGTTGTTTACAACTAGACCAAGCCTTTCTGGAACTCTTTCTTGATTTACATTGCAAAACCAGTTTGAAAGCATGGCATTCTGAAATCACAGCTGAGGAAATGTAACCCCTGAGGTTTGGATACAGCCACTCATGGGTACCAGGAGGTTCACCCAGTGATGGGATTTGCCATCCTTTTTTTCCCAACATTCCCAGACCAAAGTGTGAAGAGGGGCACGATATGGTCACTGAGCCACCAGGCTGTTGCTTCCACTTTGCCTGGATGGTTGCTTTTCCTCATAGATACCATCTACGTGCAAGACTGAAAGGTAACCCACTAATATCTATATACTTGGTTATTTTTAACAATAATTTAGAGTATATTGAGGGAAGGATATTTAGGGAAGGGGTAAATCTATTTTGACATCAATCCTTTTGAAAAGAAGTTATTGCAATTCTTCACCAGGGTTGGATAAACTATCAGGGAACCTTTAGGGTCATTCTGGTGACATTCTTCAGCACACTGCTGTTAGCCAGAGATCAGCACTGCCCAGGAGCAAGGGTTGTTTGCTTCACTTATCTCCAGCAAGAGCCCAGTGCCAGCTGATCTATCCACAATCAGCAACCTTCAGAAGCTCTAGCACTGCTTGGATGATGCTGTATTAGTAAAACCTCATCACTGTGAGAGCACTTTATTTTATTAAAAGTGCAATTAAAACAAAATCAAATACTTTCATTAACTGCAACAACTAAAAATTATACTCCCAGTTGCTTTCTTCTCATTAAGAAAATTTGCATTTGAATAACTTTTCAACTGTGTGTGTTTGTAATTAATGCAATTACAAGCTAGAGATATGTTCCCAAAAGTAAAGAAAACTTCTTTATCAGTTTTACCATTTTAATTGAAATAAGACTCTGTATAGTGAATTATTTAATGTCTGTTATCTGAAAAGTACATATAGAGATAACAAGTCAGCCTCGATATTTGGGACTGTGCTCATTTATTTTAGAGCTGGTCTAAGTCCTGGGAGCCACAGAGGATGAATTGTTGGGTTCAACCCTGGAATACTGAGTATTTTGACTTTGTTGGTTTAAAACCAGGGCCTATTGTTTATTTAACTCTGTAAAATGATATTTTTCTTTCCCAAATTATTATATGAGAGATAGGAAGATAAATATTCATAAAAAGGAAAATGAGCTTTAGCTAGGTTGAGTGAGGATAAAACATGTTCACAGCAAGAAGCAGAAAAAATATATAGTTTATAAATAAAATAATGCTACCTGGAATTGTCACATAGTAAAGGCTTTCAGACATAATCGAGGCAATACCATGCTGGATGCTGCACAAACATATGATGTTTGGAGCTTTACTTAAAATAACTTATCATCTCTGTTTTCAATCCTGAAACCTTTTTTTTTTTGCAAATTTCTCCTGGACTTCAGAGAGCCTTTTGGTCAGGCATCAGCATGGACAGTCTGCATGAAAGTATTACTGCATGAAGGGCCCTGCATCTTCATGCCTGTATTCCACCATGAAGCCTAGTTTGAAACAGGAGCCACAGGTGTGCGCTACCAGTAAACTGCCATGAGGCAAAAATGGTTAAAAATATGTAAGTCTATGAATTGGACAGCTCATAAACAGCTTAAAAGGTTTTCATAAAGGTCCATCTATTGCTAGCTATTACTGCTTGGGTAAGAACTTGTCAACAGGGAATTTTCATTAAATTCCTTCTTTTCTTTGACTACACAGAAATAGCTTTCCTTAATTTTCATATTTCATTCTGAAAATGTATTCAAGATGCATAGAATTCCTTCAAACATCTTCTCTCCAGTAGTGAGAGAATATACATCTTCCATTAGTCCTGTGACACAAATACATTAAGATTTTTTCAGAAGCAAAACAAACTTTTATGTAGAGAGTAAACAAGTACAAAGAAAAGATAGATTGAATAGATAATTTTCCAAGCTTTTATGCTCCCCCTCCCTTTCCCCCTTCACAAGTACAGGACTCACAACATGCTCTCAAACTGTCTATCTTCTAGCTTTCGTTCACTGCTGAAAGAATATTCCAGGTGAAGAACTAAAAAAAAAAAGAAAAAATTGCATAATGACCAGAAAAGGTGCAACCATATGTAATGGACAAGAAGGAAATCTAATGCAATCAGGAATTGCTTCAAGAATATCCTGTCTGCTACACAGTAGGTCAAACAATATGGTCTCATAAAAATTAAACTAGGAATTTGCCATGAGTTACATCCCAGAATCATAGAAACGTAGAATTGTTAAGGTTGGAAAATACCTCTAAGATCATGAAGTCCAACCATCAACCTGGCACACCACCAGGTATCTGTACAGGATTGCTCATTAACTGGTGTTTTTCCAGTCTTTTACTGGTATTTTTTTCCAGCCATTTACTGGTGTTTTTCCGTAACAGAAGGCTTCATCCTCTTTCCTTGAGGGGATTGTTGCAAGAAGGAAATTTAACATCACAGGTGCTGAGTTCTACAACTGATCAATGCAGCTTTTCGTCATTTCATCCTCAATTCTATACTCTGTTCATTGAAGTGTGTAATTCTCATGTTTTCCTGTACACTATTCAAGTACATATAAATTGTTATTGTGCCTTTGTAGAGTTTTGGCTATCATGTAGCCAAGTGATACAAGTTTAGTCTTCTTCTTTCTCTCTTCCACTTCTTCGATGTATTTTATTGAATTTCTGGTGCTACTCTTGACTTGTTGAGACCTTCAGGACACCACGCCTGGTATGTCACCAATGCTACAGAACTCTTCAGCTGGCCTGTGTTGTTCCCTCATGTACATCAGGTAATTTCCAGGTCCCTGCAACAGCTTTCACTGCATTTGGCCATCTCCGTCACAAGGATTTCCCTCTTGGACCAATATTCTCATCCTCACAAACCAAGAACAAAAATACATACATTGAATTTTGTGACTCCAGACCATGTACAAGGAACTCCTAAAATCTGGCATTTAAAATTCCTCTGCCAGTAAATACATTTTTAAAAATTGACAGCTTTTTCTTATCCATTAAATTAATTAAGGGCAAAAGTGTCGCCCTGATTTTTAGCCT
>WAAE01016382.1:136341-158631 GCA_013400495.1 Nicator chloris | reverse complement strand
ACTAACTAAATAAATAAATAAATGAGACAATTGCTAGGAGATACATTTATTAAAAACAGGAGCCACTAGTAGCACTTAAAAATTAAAATTTTGTAGTAAGTTTTAGCAAGCTTTAATTTCTCTTTTTGCTTTTAGTATCATACTAGTATTATAGTGGCATATTATTTAATCACTTTGCTGGAGCCATCATTCAAAAGAAAAAAAAAAAAAGGCTGTGAAACCAGCAAAATAATTACTGACAGAGATGTGCAGTGAAATGTCTTTCAAACAGACTTCTTCGGTCTTTCACTAAATTAATTTTCACTGTTTCCATTTCTACAAGACATAAATGAAACTCTCCTAGTTTCTACCAAATAAGGACACAAAAATGTTTTTGTTTTCCTGATGGTAAGTGATAAAAACTGCTGCACCTAAAGCCATGTAAAGGGTTTGCTGAACACTCACTGGACTGCGCTCATGAGAGACCCAGCACACCCCAGGCACAAGTGGATCTGCAGGAACAGCCATTCTTGGATCAGTCACAGCTATTGCTTTTCAGTTTCGTGGGAGGGGAAAGAAGGACTAGCTCAATGAAAAAAGAACTAGAAGGCAAGACTGGGCCTCAGCCTATTTGAAAGAATTCTTGTGTGAGCACACAGAGAGCAGGAGCTGATTAGTATGAGGCAAACATGGTATCTCCATCCCTCTGTTTTAAATTTCTGAGATCATCATAACTAAGAAAAGAGTATGGCCTTAACGAGAGTTTCTCTGCCTCAAAGTGCCTTGAAACAAGGCTCAAGCAGAACACCAGGGAACCCACCTTTTTACTTCTAAAAATAAATTCATAGCCATTAGACTTTGGACAAGTCTTTCTTAGAAAGCAGTATTTCTAGAAAAATACTAAAAAAAGACACAACTTCCAAATATGAAGGTTAAAGAGAAAAAAAAGATGAAGCTTCAGACACTACTTTTCAGTAGATAATAACGGGTGAGTTTAAACACTTGGAATTTACAACCTGAACAATCTCCAAACTCAAAATTCTACTGAAACACCTCTTCTTAGAAACCAGCCCTATAATTTTTTGTGCCACAGCAGAGAGCTCCAGACAGAGCATTGCAAAGATGTAGTAATTAACAAAGATGATGAAACATGATGGAACAATGAAATATTATGAGCTTTACCTGGAGAGGAAGGAGCGCTGGAAGACTGCTGGTCTGCGGAAAAGGATGGCCAGGAGCGCTGACAATCTGAGTCAGAGTGAAGATGCACGTGAAACAGAGATAGGAGAAAAAAAAAAAAAGAAAAAAAAAAAGAAAGAAGCCACAGACAGCTGAGGAGATGCAGACATTCCTAAAATTTAGTATGTTCTACCTGACACAAAACTAAAAGTGCTGTGGAAAACAGTGTATGACACTGTACGAGAATGCGCTACACGTTGGCAGAATGTTCAGCTGCTGCTGTGGAGGAGTCATTGCTTCTCCAAGCCCATTTTTCATGGCAGTGTCAACTGCTGCGAGATAGTCCTCCCTACAGGCCAGTCTCTGTTTGCCGCTTTCCTCCAGACTTCAGGGTTTCTCAAGTCTTTCCCTTTCCTACGTGTCCAAGCTGCCACGGGTCAGACCCCTCTTGCTCTGGTTCACACTGTTCACAGAGCAGCTCTCTCCCAGTCAGATTGCAGTGCTGCCAGCTGAACGGGGCAGTTTGGACACACACTTTTGAAGCTTCCAAACACATCTCACAAAAAGTTTTTGAAGCTGCCCACTTCAACCATGTAAACCAAGTGCCTGCCTCAAGCTGAATTTCTTGGGGAAATGTTTAGGTAAGCAAGAGGAGTCAGTGATGAGAAAGAGCCTCAGCATAACACGGTCTTTACATTATGTTTAGTTGTTTTGGATAGCATTATGCTATCTGTAACTATTTCATTAAGAACTGCCAATGAATTCACACACTTGGACAGACTGATATTTTCCAGGAATAGTGCCTTACTTTCATGCAGTGAGAAAAACTCTTGAAATAAAAAATGTATTGGAGTAAAAAAAATTCAGAAAAACCCCCTCATTTTGCAAGTGTTCTCTCAGTGCTACGCACGTGTTCTGGTTCCAGCCAGGACAGGGTTAATTTTTGCAGTAGCCAGGATGGGCCATGGCTCCTTTGGTTTTTTGCTGAACTGATGAAGCCAGGAGAAAGAAAGGAGGGAGAAAAAGCTGGAAATCTCTGGTTGCACAAAGATACTGGCAGGGAAGCCAGATGAGGAATCCGGGAGTGTGAAGACTGATGTATAAGTGGGCAGCCCAAAAATTTACTGAATGTGAGAAAGCAGCATGTGGATATGTTACTAGAGCCTTTCTGAAGACCAAATTAAAGTTGAATGAGTCTCCTTTATCCTTGTACCTTCTAGTTTCTTCCTTCTGAGCTTTTGACTTGGCAGCTCCAGTTTTCTGTGTAGGCAATCTTTCTCACAGCAAGTAAAATAACACTGTCTCCTCTTTCTTCGAGCTGCTGTGAGAACAGTGTTAGATAACCCCTCAGGTCCTGAGAGCTCTGGCTGTCTGGCTGGGACACAGAAATTGAACCTATGATGGCTGGTAAAGCTCCTCTGATATTTCCCCAAGATGAAGGAATTTCTTTTTCACACAAAACAGGTGATTTGTTTGGTGGCTCTCACTGCCCTCCCGATCTTGTTCCACCATGTCCATCCCCAACAGAGATGCACCTCTTGGAACAGTGGAAACTGGAAAAAACAGGCCTTGATTGGGGAAGTCAAGGAGATCCAGTTCGGTTTTGCTGTTTTAACACCTCAATTTCACCTGTGTCCCATGTGGGTTCAGGGGTGAAACTGAACCTTGCTATTTCAGTCAGTTTAATCCCAGCCTGAGCATCCTTGCACCTGATCACTGGAAGGAAGCCTCTGTTGTCTGTAGTGGTTTCAGAGCAGAAAACTTACAGGTGGCTCATGGCACTCCCACTAAATCACAGAGGTCTTTTGCCCAGACCTAGCTCTAATCCTACTGTCTGTGGGGAACGCTCAGTTGTGAGGGAAGTGCCTAAGCAAGCACATTAGAAACATCACAAGGCTACATGGCTGCTTAAGTGATCACAGAATCCAGACAAACAGTAAAATAAATTATTTGATTTATGGGCCCCCATCTGTTCACAAATATCTACAGGACATTTTTACAGGAACAGATGCATGTACTGCAGAATGCACAACACTGGGGGGTCAAATCTGAAAGTTTTCTCCCATCCTAATACAGTTATTTAGAAATTAATTCACATCATATGCTTAAATAACTACTGGATTAATTATATTTTATTTATTAGAAAATTATCTATTTCTATTGGTTATATATACATGAGCAATTTTTCTCAAGTATAAAAAACCATTGGAGGTCATCTACTTATACAAATGAGAGCTCACTTTTCTCTTTGTAATGAGTCTGGGTGCAGTTGTGATTACAAGTGTGAGAATGTACATTTTCTGTCTGTCTAGATCTCCCTGGCTGCAAAAGATTTCTTCGAAATTATATGGCACTAGACACACGTGAAAAGCACTGCAAACATTACACTCTCATAAGCTGGCATGCCATAAATAGAATTATTTTCCTCAACTTACCAAGCAATTTTAACATTCCTGTTTGTCCTGTATACTTGTAACAGTTTATAGAGGAGAACACAGATAAAAAAGAGAAAAGATAAGTGTCAGAAGAAATTAGAGAAAAACCTTTTACTGAAAGCTATAGAACTGATTTTTGAAACGGCAGTAGTAGGCTACCTTCAAATTGTATTGTCCTTAATCAGCTCAGAAATTTAGTGGTAAAAGGTTGGACTTTACAACTCTAAGCATTTGTAAGGTTCTGTCATTTTGTTTTGAAGAAAGGTGTCTGTACTCAAATTTTGAGATGCACACTTTGCTCAGTATTGTCCACCTTTTAGCAGCTATGTCATTTCTACCACCAGATACAATTTGCAACCATTCCTTAGAAGAGGCCAAGAAAGAGTGGAAAAAGCATGGATGATGCAGAACAACACAACACAAGCACACTAAAAAAGTACACAAAAGGCAAGACTTTCTGCTTGAACTAAAATATGCCCACGTGCCAGCCCACGTTGCTGTCTTATTTTAAAGCCCATTAAATTTATTTATGTCAGCCAAATTTTTGAGGAGAGAAAAGTACTTAAGGTATCTATAATCAATAAAACACACCTTAAAAATCAAACCTTGCTCGTTGCCAAAATTTGAGCAATACATAAAAAACTTCCAATAAAAGTACATTTGTAAAAATGCCACATCGTAAATTCAGAGTTATTTTGGAAGTTCAGTACAGCAAAAGCAAATATAAATAAACTATTAATTGTAAGGTGATCATCAATGTCCTGTCTTCTTTTTCCTCATACTGTACCATTTTGTGCCATGACATTTAATACAGATGGATCCACAGTTATCTGAAGTACTTCTGCTTTCAAAACTTGATTCACAGCCTACTGCACTGAGCAGATGGCATGAGCACATGATGGTTTCATGTAGCAGACGACGCTTGGTGCAGCCAAGGCACACCAATCCTTTTTGGTTCAGGTACAAGCACAACAGTAACACATCCTGGGTAAATTTCACATGGAAAAGCTGACAGCTAATCCCTGTAATTTCAATCAATTGCAGAATTGGGGAATGTATGCACCAGCCTAAGAGTCACTAGCTCTTCCACGAGGCAGAAATGAGAAATGATTTAGTTTGTCTGCAGTGGAGCACGCTCATTAAAGCAATGGTTAAATCTCACCCAGACAAGGCAGCAACCAAAGGCAAAAAAGCAAAGTATTCTCGCTTTGGAATGACAAGATCTTGTTCTCTCCTTCTTTACTACAGATACTAAAAAGGACCCGTATGCAAATCTAATCATAGGACTCATCACAGTTACTGGCATTTTATAATGGAGCTCCTTACCAGAATTTTCAAATGGTTCAAAATTGAAATCAGGTTTCCTGTCCTCCGCCACGTGGTCATAAGTGATGTGTGGTATAGCCAACATCCTGTCTGGAGAAGAAGGCCCATTGTCCTTGTCTAACTTAAATTTCTTCTTTTTAACCTAAAAAAACCCACACAAATTAAATTACTCAAACCAAGTCACATGGAGTTGTCTCTTCAGTGATGTCTTCAATAATAACAGTCCCCAACGAGCTATAACCAATTAAGAGAGTGCCTGAATTACATTTTCATGATCCTACACTGTGTTTCTCATTATGTTGCCCCCTCATCCTGCCAAAACTGGTTAATCACTAGATTTCTGCACGTTGTCATTTCCAAATCCCTTGACTGCAGTAAAAAAAAAAAAAAATCTGCTAGTTATGCAGCAGCTTATATAAATCAAACTATTCTAGAATATCTTTATCATTTTATGGATGCAATAAATCACACCTTCAGCAAAAAGCCAACAGATACAATTTTACTGAACTCAGATGAACCTTAGAGATACAAGAGAAGATTTTTGCACAACATCCTCTCCTTCTAGCTTAAGACTGCTGTGCAATACTCCTACAATACAGAGGATGGAGTACTACATAATTTAAAGATTCTGACAAAGGGTTTTTGTTGCTGTATTTAAAACAAAAAAATTCTGAACTTATGGAACCTGTTGATATGACAATATTAAAGTATGTAGGTACAAGAAGTCTTTACCATGAAAGCTTAGAAAATCACAAAATCAATAGCTGAGAGAAACAGAAGTTTTGTTGGGTTTTGTTTGTTTTAATCAATTCAAAATTACTATTTTGCAAATGGTGGTTTTCTTTTGTTTTTCCACCTTTCCTTGTAGTTTTCCAAAAAGCAATGGTAAGTAACTGACTGATGTGCCTGAGTGAGGTCATTATTACTCTTTTCCAAACCGTTAGATCCACCAAAGAAGTGGAGCTTGGGGAAATCCAGCAAATCAACTTCTGGTTTATAATGTGTATATACTGAAACGATCAAAACTGAAATATAAATCAAATTTGAAACCAAGTAATAATCTCTAAAACAAGCAGAACAAATAACCCCTAGAGAGTACAAAAACTCAATCTAATTTAAAATTTTTTAATTACTGTAATGCAAAACATTAGTTATTGATACCATCACCGATTTCTTTGGTTTTGGACTGGGTGACAGCAAATGATAATTCCTGGCAGGTTTTCGAATGTATATTTTCCATGTAGAAGAGTCTGGGTTTTCTGCAGCATAGCATCTCCATGCAGTCTGGAACAAATGTTTTAAGCAACAGAATAATTAATCAATCGGATTAGTGGCTCACTGTACAACACAGTAACTTCGAAGTAGCACGTCAGTCATTCTTTATTTAATGATATTCTTGAATTTGCCCTCTGGAAACAAACTCAGCATGGTTTAGAACTCTTACTTGGTAAATAGAAACCACATAGTTAGAACTGGGGAAACCACACAGAAAGATCAGTCTTTTCAAGTGCAACTTTTATTCTCAGTAGCAACAAACAAATAATGAGAGAGAACTCTAGACTGTACTCAAAAAAAGGTCAAAATTTCATGTTCTGCCCCAGTTTCCTACCTGACTTTAGGCATTTTGCCTATTGCATCCTGTGTTACAGGCCCCTACTCAGAAAAAGACAAAAATTGTTCTTTCATGCCTCACAAAAACACTACCAGAAAAAAATGGAATTGTGATGTGGTCAGTAGGGCTATATTCATACGAAGAACTGAAACTGAGGGCACGACAGAGTAGTACCAGTGGTTAACCAGGAGCCAAAACCCAAACCCAGTCCTCCCCCTCTTATCAACCACCAATGATTGAAGTCCCATGTTCTAAGGCAAAAGGGAGGAAAAGCAGGGCTAGGAAACAAGACCTACAGCAAAACACTACTGCGTTCTCTCTTAACTGTGTAAATATCAGAATTAATTAAAAACGAGTCTCCAAATTATAAAGGCAGATCCTCACTTACTACATGAAGAAAGGACACACTTATATACAAACAATCTAAAGCAGGGAAGGCCAGAACACCCTAGATGAAAGAAACAAAGCCAGGCTGAATGAGAGAGGAAAACAGACAGCAGCTGGAAATTAAAAGAAAAGACAGTCACTATATAAATCCCTCCATGATTAACAGAATAGTGGAAGAAACGAATGATCTCTAGAAGAAACCAAGAAGGAATACAAGGAAAGGAAATGACTCATCTGGGCTGTTCTCTTGTCTTGTACCTATTTTGTAAACATCTTGGTTTAAGAACAATCTTTTCATAAGTCAGTTGTAGAGCACTTACTGAATTGGGCTCTCAGAAGTCTGAGACTATTAGTAAACCATAATTACAACTATCAAGAACAGGTACTCAGCAACTCATTGCCTATCCTCCACTCCTCCTTAACATTTCTGATGGAGCCAAGCACAACATTCTGGACATGCAGTCTCAGGCTTCCCAACAATTTGATGTTCATTTCCCAAAAGAATTGGTGGGAACATTAAAAAAAAATCCATTCTTTACAAAACCATACCATATGAGTCTCAAGATTTTTAGCTAATCTCTGGCTATAACCAGGGTCTTTTTCACATTAACTGTGGGACTGTTCAGTTTCAGGCATAAACTTTACAGTTAGCTACTGTTTCCATAAAGATCCTGACCTGGAAACCCACATTCACTCATGAAGCTGGAGAAATAAGTCATATGAGAATGAAAAAATAAGATGATGTACATCAGGTTTCCTTTTAAATTTGATCTCTGTGCTTCTAAAGCTATGTGCAGGTACTTGAGTAGAGGGAGGAAAAGCTAGAAAAACCTAGAATGAAACCGTGTTAATATTTCTCCAGAGTGCAATGCTGGCTCCAACGAAGTGAAGGATAAAATCTCCTTAATCATACTGATACTGAACTGCAAGTGCATTTACAACAGGGAGATCAATATTTTCCTGCCTGTCAGTTATCCTACACGAAAAGACTGATTTCACAGAATCCCAGTGGTTCCCAGCCACCTATTCTAGATCTGAAAAGTCCAAACAACATTTTCCTATTTAAGATTCTGACTTATTTCTCCTAAATTTGAGATTTTTAAGAATTCAGTTGTCCCAACTGAAGCGTTTGTCTTTGACACTTGTCCTTACAAGCAACAATGTATTTTTTAAAGGCACAATTCTACATAAAGCCTCCTCTTTGTTCTTGCATTACTGCAAGCATAACTATTCATAACATTTTCCCCAGGTAAATTATTTAATAATTACAGGACAACTTTCAGTTTTGATTTTAACCAGCTAAATTAAACAGTTTAGACTGATTTTGGAGTGTGCTTTTCTGCTCATTGGTTTACATTAAAGATTGGATTTCCAAAACTTGCATCTGTAACTCCTGTACAGTTTTTAATGGGAATCAGGGAGGGAAAAACTGCCAACAGCTCGGGGGAGGAAAAGAACAACAACAACAATCCACCAAAAAGAACCCCAAACAAAACAACAACAAAAAAACCCCGAATCTACTATAAATGGAAAGAAATTACAGTATGAAATATGCAAGAACTCAGTACCTGTATGAGTGAGGCAGCAGCTGGAATCTGACGGTTGAAATGCTTCTGTCTTTGTTTCTGTTGTACCTTTAGGGCAAAGCCTGAACCAAGGATTCCCTGTGGAAAGGAAACAAATCTTTTTTTTCTGTTTTGTTGGGGTTTTTTTGTAAGAGTGGAGTGAAAGAACCACACATAAAATTATTTATTTATTGCTAAATTATGTTGTGTTAATAAACTTCTATTCAGCATCATAAAACTTGACTAATTATTTACAGGAAATGACTTAATACAGTGAAATTTTTAGTCTCAATTATTATTACTTGCTGAAGCCATCTGTGAATGCTATAATGCCCTGATGCAAAGCCTGCTTCAGACCCAAAAAAGCAAACAGGAATTACGTTTCATACCCTCTTAAAGTCTCACAAAGGCTTGTGCAGGGGAATGACAGAATAGGGGAAAAAATCATCAACCTGACGGGCTTAACATTTTTATGAGAAATAAAGCTTTGGCAGGGCATGATGTAAGCCACTAGACCTTTTAACTGTGGTATGGTAATTTCCATTTCCATATGTTAATCCATGATGGGAGTGAGGAAAGAGGATGAAGAAGAGAAAAAGACATTTCAAAATGGTCAACTGGGTTGAACACAAAGTCATCTAATTCACTCTCAGGACAAGGGACATGGACTAATGGCATTGGATGGTGTGAAACTGGAACCAGACTCCAAATGTAGTAGAGATACAAAGTCCAAATTTAAGTAAAGAGCAAGCCATTTATGTGGTTATTTGCACAGGAAAGGCAAATTCAACACAAGTTTTAGTAACAGGTGAAAATGAAATCTTTTATAAATCAGATTACATGACTACACCAACTCCAGGAAAACACAATTCTTTTTCTGCATATACTAGAAGGCATCAGAGCAGCCAGGGATCTTGGCTCAACCTCTAAGAACTCTATTAATCATTAAATATTTCGGAAGGAACACAAAATGCCCTTCCTATTATGTTCATTTAGTAAAGATCAAAGAGATGATGCTCAAACACCACATATTTGGGAAATGAGGGATCATTGTCTGATCCAGAACCCACACCAGTTGCATTTAGCCACTACAAACACTTCTGACTGTGATCTCAGCCAGATCCTCTTACTTAAAACACCTACAAGAAAGCCTGCAATAGAGATTCAAACCCCGAGTTCCCCCTAGGGCCAACTCACAGGAACAACTTCATTCAGTAAGGAAAATCCCACCAATAAAGCGGTGACTGGTGTTGTTCTACTTCAACAAAGATTAGGGAAACCTGACAGGTAAACCTAAAACATGGCTGTGAAGGCACAGCTGCTACACAATCATTTATAAAACATTTTTGTGGCATTTTAAACTGATTTTAAAAAGCCAACCAACCAAAACAAAATCCAAACAAAACAAACACCCCACCGCCAAGACTCCTCAGTCAAAAAAGTAGGTTTTGGCGTTTTCCTTACCAATCATTTCACTTATCTGATTTCTCTTCTAAAATAAAAGTGGAAGAGATTAGAATGGGGGGGGGGGGAGAAACATATGCTTTAAAGGCAAACTGATGCTGGAGAATTTACCTAATTATCCTCCTCTGTAAAAGGTTATGTACTGTTAAAGTAGGCAACTAATTTTAGAACACCAGTGGAGTGTTAGTAGCTACTATTTCACGTTGTGAAGAACTTCTGTGATGGTACTGGTATTCTTATCTGTTCTGTACCACCCCCACCTCTTCTTCATTAGAACTACACAAACATCTGCTAACAAAAATGCTTGTGTCCCTGAACTGAAAAAATAAACATGTAAACAGAACGTTTCAGGTGGCACAAACATTTTAACAGCACAATTCAGGAGTATTGCCAAATTTGTGGAAAACATGCCCTTAACTACCCCGGCACTGAATATTTGGGTTTGCAAACCACAGTCCAAGTTTTGCTGATTTTGAATTAACCCTTGGTACTCAAGGCCTTGTTTCTTGTTTGAAAGCACTCAGGAACCTGTTTTCAGTGCAAACAAAGTGCCACAACAGCTTTAAGAGGTCAGCTCTAGGTCCCTTTTGAAAACAGGACTTTGGCCATGGACAGATATTAATTTTGTGAAGAACTGCATCAGTGTCTCTGGCTGCTGATTGCTGTCTTTCTGCCAGTGACATCTTTTTGGAAGCTTTTTTAGAAGAATGATGTACATGAGAATTCTCCAGTTCACCTTGGACCTAATCAGTTGACTAAACTACGAGTGAATGCCTTAAAAAACCCAAAACATCACTAAGTCATCACTGAGAAGTAATTAGAAATAATTTCCTTAGCACTTCTGAGATAGGCTGGGAAAATTACTTGAAATTAAACATCTCTCTCAAATACAAATCCTTCTCAAATCTAGTATTGCATACAAAAAACACTGCACACTTATTTAGCTACTTCTAGAAGCTCTTTTGTTTCTACAAGCTACATAAATTTCAGCTACAATATAGAAGCTCAGTGCAAAGCTTACACAACACCAGGTCAAATGAAAGGTTAAAGAATCAATAACAAAATTTCCCTCTGACAACGAATGAATCAACATCAAGTTGTTGCAAAAGTACAAGATAACCTACCGCAGGCAGTGCAAAAAACGAGATTGCAAACACTGAAAAACAAGATGCAATTGTCTTTCCTATCCAGGTCTGTGGCACTTTATCTCCATAGCCAATAGTTGTAACAGTCACCTGCAAAGAGAAATAAAGAGGGCATTACAGCAAGTATTACCATGGCACTTTGGGCTTGTTTCTCTCTCTTCCTTTTTTCTTTATTTCAAAGAAGCATTAGCTGCATTCCTAACTCTCCCACTGTCAGCCCATGTGACAGTAATGGAGATGAACTCCTCCTTCCAGGTTTGCTTCCCCACCTAATACTGACTGGAAAAGCATACAGGAAACTGAATTACAACAAAACACGTGTTTAAAATCTTGCAAAGTAATACCATTAATTTAAGTCTTCGTGGCTGAGGCAACTGTCCAGCATATGAAGCTACTGGGATAGGGGTTGCCTGCCCAAGTCACACACTTTCCTTAGGGAAAGGCTGCCAACAGACCTGCACTGGTGATTTGGTTTAGGGGCAGGAGATGTTTGCTGAGAACGTTGCAGGACTGTTGCATGGGGAGAGCACACACACACTGTAACCAGGCACTGTGACTGCAGTCAGGCGTGAAGTGTTCTAGACATAACTCTGGTATAAACAGCAGGAGAAGCTGAAATTTTTCCATGCAGTAAAGACCCTGAAAACAGTCTAATGAATCACCAATTGATATAAAACGCTAAGAGCAGGAACAGATAATTTAAAGGACACATGCAAGAAACATCTGTGGAGTTTGCCTTGCAGAACACTGAAGATTACCACCAGAGTGATGTAGCGTAACAAGGCTTAATAAGCCATTATTTGCATGAGCTCAAGGAAAGAACGTATTTGTTTGAAGCAGAAGGATACATTTGGCATCTGAGAGCAATTTAAATTCACCTATGTCACCAGCTATTTCTGGATTTTTAAATTAGAGAGATTTTTATCTGTGACTTCGAGGAAGGCTAACCAGAGCAAACCAGAGCATGGGAAACCACGTGCAGCCCTCAAGCAGCTGAGGCGCAGCTCAGTTGTTGGCTGGTCAGACTTTCTTCTGACACTGTGGGCTTCAGCTGCCTGGGACACAGATGTTGGTCCCACAGTCACACACACAGGCCACCCCCACCTTGTCCTGAACTTGTCCAGCCTCTAAGCCAAGTCATGGTGTGCCAGTCAAACACACGACAAAGGGGCAGCTTGAGGTGGTGATGTTTGTCCCAAGTTTCCTGCTGGTTGCTGATAAAAACTAACACTTGAATGTTCTGAGTAATTTTTAATGCAAGTTTTTAAAACATGGCCTTTTCCCAAAACTGTTTCACGTCCCACAGAAGCACTGAAAGGGTTAGTTAACTACTAAACATCTTTGCCTGTATTCCTGAAATTGTTATCAAAATTCCACCTTAATTCAGGACCTGCTGAGGGATGGAAGGGTGGGGTTATCTCCTTACCTACAGAGGAGGGTGGCTTGAAAGAAAAAAAAAAAAATCCTAAAGCCTAATTACAATTTCACTCTCAAAAATATGGAATAAAAAAGGAAATACAATTATGAGAAAAGTTATGGCCTCCAATGCTTTCTTACAAAGAAGGTTATGAGAGAAAAAAATGATTTATGCTTCCATTTTTGAAAAAAATTGTAAATCCTTGTAAGTGAAAAATGTTATCAACTATTTCGTGTTACAGTCTTAAAATCAGGTTGAAATATACACATTAACTAGAAATGTGAAAAGAAATAGGTGCTTCTGAACTGACCAAAGTTTAACTGAGGAAGAATTCATATACATCTAAGTATTTGTCTCCACTTTCCCACCATATCCCTGCCCCTTCCTTCTGAATTGGTTTATATGAATCATTAGTAACACAAAAAAAGCATTTCCTGTGATGGTTGTCTAGGAGGTTTTTTTATAAAAAAACAGTTTGGAAATTGGGTTGCAAGTCAAAGTGTGCAGTTAACTTTTTCCTCTGCCCTCATAATTCTAAACGATCTACAAATGCATTGTATTCTGAAATTACATTTTCTTTTTTCCCCAGAATACATGCTGTTGAAAGCTTACATGCCAAGTTTCTGCCCTAAGTCATTCTTTACAGCTGGATTAAAACTCCCTAAAGAGCATAATACTAATTTTACAGTTGCAAAAGAGGATATTATAATGGAAATACTGACTCAACTTCTACTCTAGCATAGTAAACATGTTGGCATAATGAAATTAAATTGATACAAGAGCTAACACATTGAATTCCGTTGAAAAGCAGCCTGTAAAACAATTGCTTTAATTAGCAACAAAATCATATTCATCCATTGACTATTTCAGAACTTTGATCAGATGAATATCACCACAGATTTAGGCATTAAGACTAATGCTGTTCCTATTAAATATACATCAAAAGTCTGAAGGGGGGGGATATGAAGCAAAAACCCATCCAGAAAGAAGAAATAGTAATGTTCATCAGCACTGAGTAGGGAAAGAATTTTATTTTAGGTTATATCAGGTTGAAGTGAGCACAGGAAACTAATCAGGTAAGTAAGGATGTTCTGTCTATGAAATCCCTGCTGGGTACCTGGGAAGATTTGGATAGTAAAAGAGCTGCAAAATACAAGAATCTCTAGATGTAACAATATCGACACCTGTACTTTGCAAGTAACGATTTTAAAAGGTTTCTTCACATCTGCCCTGTAAGAGTTCATTGCATCAGAACAAAATGTAGTTAGAACTGCTGATGGAGTTAAAGCTCAGAGATGATAAGGCAGCTGCAAAAGGAGGAGATGCCTTGCAAAAAGCATTTAAAAGTATCTTCATCTTTCAACCTCACTCCAACAACTCCTAAACTGAACAACTCACCCACAAAAACAGCCAAACATGTAATCCCCAAAATCAGATTTCTTTTTAAAACAGTATGTCACAGGTGTATAGTTGGTACACTTGACTTGTAAAACACATAGAAACTAAAAATGACACATCCCCCTTCTGTCAAACATTGAAGTCAGTGTACAGTTCTCATCAGCTTTTTTATGTGAGAAGAGGGGGGAAAAGGGTTCTGAATAACACAAGATCCACAAGATCATTTTTCATGAACTTGTTTTTTAAAATTTATGTGCAATTATTTTATAAATTAAGTCAGATTACTTTTAATTTAGCAGAAGTTTTATGCATGTGCAGTTTTGAGTGGAATTTCCTGTAACTTTTCAGCAAAGTTTTCCCCCAGCTTTGATTTTCAATTTACATTTGGCACATACTGATGGGCTTTGTTAAACAGGACATTGTTTTGTGTATGCTTAGGAGTAAGCAAACTTGTAAATGTTTTGTTGAATTTGGTCCTTAGTGAAAAAGCTTATCTTCTAAGCTGTAATAATTAAAGGAACAAGAAATCCTCAAGTAAAGCTGTTATTTGCAGAGACCTGTTTGTTTCAATTCGAAGCATAAGGCACAGAGAAATATCCATGCATGGGTATATTCAATAATTGCTTTTGGAAATAGTGTTCATGATCAAAGAGACTGTTAGCACAGTTTTTCTGAGGCATGTTTGTTCCAAAGTGAAGGTTGGAAATTGTGTATTCATTCAGTGGCTACCAAAAGAAGAGCTCCTCTCAGCTTGCTCTGAAATGGGATTGAAATGAATGCTGAAGGAGAGAGGGAGGGGGCGGAAAAAACAACAAAAAAACAACAAAACAAAAACCCACAAGCAAACACTAAAACCCACAAAAGCCCCCGAGACAGTGAGCAGGTAACACTTACTGAAGGTGCTCATCTCACACAGATTCAATGAGAACATTTATCTCATTTTTTTTAAGCATCTGTTTTTTAAATTTTTTTGGTTTTATTGGTCTTGAATCCATATGAGGTCTTTAAAACTGTCAGTCTGGACATGACAGACAATAAAAGCAGACTAATTTTGAATACTGGCTCTGGGGAACTGAAAGATGCATTACATTTATTTTACTTGCTAATACTGAATCTGTTTTTGAAAGACGTACTGATGTCCTGCCACTGGCAGAATTTATACAGCTTGCATTGCATTCAAAAGCAGCAATAACACAGACAACTCTTTATGCCTTAAGGTAACTTCAGGTTTCTTCAAGAAGCCCATAACTGACATGGCAAATAGCTACAGTCCAGAGTCCTCAAGGGAATTCAAATAAAGCCCAGGAGGCCAATTTACATATGAAAATGGAAAAGCAATATAGACTTGTAAATAACAACGACGACAACGAAGAATATTTAATTACAAGTTTTGCACCCTAGGGGTGTGCCTATAGTCAGCAAAGCACAGCAATATTGAAGTACCCAACTCCAGATGCAGTTTAGTTGTGGCAACACAGACCTTCTACGTCAGCTGTATTACATCTTCTGTTACTGCTGCCCAAAGAACTTTCCTAGCAGTGTACACACAGACTGAGATAACAGAAAAGCGCAGTGCTGGAGAGTGAGAAAAGGGGTGTGAAAACACTGTCAAGGACTTTTTGAAGCATTTGCTACTGTGTCAGGTAAGTGCACTTTCAGAGAAGAGAGAGCACTTATTTATGGTGGTGTCTGAGACAGGAGCTGTGAATTACCCTCTTCTGCAGGTTCAGCTCAAAACAGGTTTTCACTGACCAGAATTTGTGGTGTTCAAGCAATTCAGAAAATTCTGGCTCAAGGTGACTGAAACTTTCAAGATCTAACACCTGAGAAAGTTTTTGTATGAGTTTGAGACCTTTATTAGGAAGAATCCTTGTGACTTTCCGGCTATTCCTAGAATCATAGAATGCTTTGGGTTGGAAGAAACCTTAAAGATAACCTGGTTTCAACCCCCTGAGATAGGCAGGGGCACCTTCCACTATCCCAGGTGGCTCAGAGCCCCATCCAACCTGGCCTTGAACACTTCCAGGGTGGGGCATCCACAGCTTCTGTGGGCTAGCTTCTTCTCTGTCATAACTTTACGGGGCTTTTTCCTAGCAGAAAGAATGAAAAAACATTACACTATCAAGAAATCAGGAATGGATGGACCCGAATCCATCTCAGTTCTGCTCTGTTCAATCTTTTTAGCAGTTAGTGGAAGTGTGTTAGAGCCGAACAAGGACAACTAATTCTACTTCTAGTATTAAAGAAATTACATTATGTGTTGGTTGAATTCAGTTTCCCACTTCGTGTGGCATGCTGCAACACAACAGAAGCTATAACACGGAAAAATATTATCATAATTAAATGTATTGATTAAATAAGTTTTATTGTAATTAGGAAGACGAAGTAACCGGCACGCCTGTTAACTGAACAATAATTCCCTGAAAGGAGAATATTTCAATATCCTGACAGATCGTGTGGCTTCTATGGGAGGCCTTACTGTATTTTCAGTAAGCCAATCTGGCCTGTCACATACTCAGTTTTTAATGGCAACGCCAATGACAGCATGTGTTTTTAAATGCAGCTACATCTGCCACTGTTAATTACTGAGTCATCTGACCACTGTAGTGGAAAATAAAAATGCCATAATGACATGAAAGCACTGAAAAAAGCTCCTTGACGGAAAGCCACTCTCTTGTGCTACACAGTAAGTCTCCTGGTCCTAAGAAAGCCTGTATTTAACCATGGCAGACAGCAGGAAGAAAGAATTCTACAGCAGATCATAGAAGCAAAACAATACAACAAAACAAAACCTGTTGTATTCAAAAAGGGCTACATATGCATTTCAGCACCAGCAGACCTCCAGTGGATTTGTTCATCAATAGATCTTTCCTTCCTGAAACAGCAAGTGATAGTTTGTAAAGAGAAGACTATATAAGCCCACACATGCACAGCTTTAATAAAAATATTTCATTATATCTATTCTTAAATGCATATATGTATTTTATTAGTGAAATGGAGGTGTCAGTCCTATCACTACTATACAGAAGATTTATTAGTTAGTATTATTTTTAACCAAAAAAAAAGAAACCATGCCTTTTGATTTAAAGCAGCAAAGAAGTTGTTCTAGCAGATCAGCACATTTTGAAAGTGCAAGTATGTTATCAGTGATGTCTATGCATTTCAAAGATCTGTAGCACTTGCTGATGACAGTTTGTTTGATTAAGCTAATAGAATTAAAGCAGATTAAAAAAGCTGTTGCTTGAGTGCTAATGACAAGGAAGAACAGCTTCCAAAAATACCTTTCTTTGAACTGCAATAGGAAACAGAAATGAGAACAATTACAGATGGGAAATCCCAGAACAAAACTGCCGACCTAGTCTTTGTATCACGTGAGAACGAAAGAGGGAATAGTTACTAGCAGAAGCAATAAAATTAACATGTTTATGAAAATATAAACCCAGAACAGAGCTGCCACACTAGTAAGTGCCTATAATAAACAAAGAGACAACTGTCAGTAGTAATACAAACAAAGGAGAACTTTACTACCAGAACTAAAGATACATCTACACCAAAGTTGTATCACCTTAGAAAAAGCTGAAACATGGTTTTTCAGCAAAAAAAGAAAAGCAAGATGGTTACAATATAGCACAGACAAATGCTGGGTAAAGACACTACGTGGCTCCCAAAGCAATATAACCACCTTTGAAGAGGTCTGTGCCTGGACTCACTCTATCTATCCATCTATCTTAGATGCTTCTTGCTCCAGAATTAGTCCATTCTGAATAAACTGGGAATTACAGTCACAGGTCAAATTGCAAAACATAGATAACTGTTCTAAGGAAAAAAAACCAACCCGACAAAAAGATGGACAAAGAAAACCTAAACACCACCCCCTTCTCAAAAAAACTAGCCCTGATTTAGCAAGACTCTTACCATCTTAGACAGCTGAACACTACCATGACAAAGGTAGCAAGAAATAATCACTGTACCAGTAGGGAAGATGGGATAAAGAAATAGAACATGTGTTTCTACATTTTTTTTAATGTAATGTGATCACTTTAGATCACGTAAGACTGTAAACACCAAATAACATGACTGGTCTTCTACAGTACTTTTGTAGTGTCACAGAACCACCAAACCAGAAAGTGTATTGAAGCAGTAAGAAGCTGTTTCAAAGTGCTGTTCCTTCTCCACACTTGCTTGAATTTTACTCCACATTGGGCAACGTTAACATGTGAAATTGCTATACTTACTACTCCCCACCACAGGGCATCTGCATAGCTGCCAAACTCTGTTTCTCCAGAATCATTTACAGCATCTTTCTCAGCCAGGTACACAAAATAAGAGGAAAAAATCAGGCCCAGAAATCCAATGTAGAGTGTAGTTATCAGTTCCTGCAAAGAGAATCAAAATAATGGCATTATGATTTCATTGAGACACTTAAATTTCCTAAAACTGATAGGTTATAAAGGATAACCAGAAGAGAAAAATGCAATTTCAGCAACTAAAAAATACTGACACTGAGTGTTGGCTGTGCAAATTAACAAAAATCCACTGAGCTCCACAGAGAACACTGAGTCAAAGCAACCTCATCACACAGGCCTCATTAACCTTCTGGCCACCAAAAAGTAGTTGGGTAACTTTTTCAAACAGTACCAGATTCAAACCAACTCTGGAATTTAGATACATATTTTAGCAAATATTCGGACTAGTTTTCAGAAATCTCATTTTCTGTTGTTCAGTCCAACTACAAGTCAAAATTTGCCAAAGTGGCAGTGAATATAAGGCAGAACGACCACACTTGGTTAAAATAAATGACTACCTGCCTCCACACGAAATTAAGTGACAGCAGCAGCAGGGCTGAATGTCTGCTGTCCTGAATGTAAAGGCTTCGGCATCAGCTGTGCCATTCCTCAGGCTGCCCAAACTTACCTGTCTGTGTATGAACACCACTGATCCCAGCAGCCTCCAGGTGCCGCCCTGACGGTCAACGTGCAGCATCCGTAAGATCTGCAGGAAACGGATGCCCCTGGAACACCATTTGCAAATTAATGAGGAGAGCAAACACACAAGAGAAGAAACAGAGGTGAAAAAGGGAACTCTGGCTTCCAAAGGGCCATTTTAAGAGACACAGAGTATTTTACCTTAGACCTAGCAGCGTGTGTCTTTTCACTCCACCTACCATCTTTCTTCTTGTTTGTAATGAAGACAGTCTGGGGAGACTGTCCAAGGGAAGAACTGACCTTTGTACACATGGCTAGTAAGGATAACTCCAGGATCCAGGAATTTTGGACATGTAAATGCTCTAGAAATCATTCATCAACTCATATTTGACCTGCTCACCAGGATGGGAAAAAATACAGAACCAGCTAACTGATTTAGAAGATCTGATTTCCTTATCTTTGAGGAATTTCATGGGCAATTTGAACCAGACAGTCCAATAATATTTTAAAATATTCTTTTTATGGGAGTCACTGCAATTCTGGAGCATGGCTGCAGTTAGTGTGAATAGCAAAGCACACTACCACCCATTCATCCAAGAAAACCAAGTGGTGTCACCTTCCTGAGCACAAGGTGGATTCAGTCCATCAGGAGTTCACAACTACAGACATTTTATGAAGAGGCATCTTGAAAATGTCAGAGATATGAAGCATCAAAGAGTTGTTATAAAACTGAGCTAGGAAACTAAACCAGGATTTGGGTAGAACCCACCTGGTTGGGGAAAGCCAACTAGCCATAAAAGCATCACAACAAAATTCTATCCCCCCTATGCTTTATAAGGTCACCAATGCATGATCAGTGATCTGCTCTATTACATGACACTGGGCAGTGACTCATTTTCTCCTGCAAGAATTGAAACAGGAGGTAAACTTAAAAAAAAGAAGAAACCCCACCTTGCTCAGAGAGCACTACTTTGTTTTATTGCATACAATTACCTGATAGCAGAGGTTGCAAAAACTTGACCTTTAGAGCCCACACAAAGAACTATCATGGAGGCAACAACTACAATTAAATCTGGAAAATAAAAGTCAATTGAAGAAAATTAATTAGCAGCATCTTGCAATACTTCTGCAAGACTACTAGAACCAAAGACGATATTACTTCAAAAAGCTGAACAGTCACTCCTAATTAATATTTTTTGTTTATATACCAAGAGATCTCAATTGTAGCATGTAAAAAAAAAAATTCCATCATGTGATATGATGGAAGGGTTGTACTGAAATTGGTCCAAGCTGACCACAGTCTAGAAGAATGAGAAGTTACTCTCAAGCAGCCTGGAATCCTTATTAGCTTTAACCCAGGAGGAATTTCAAGAGTTTCCACCTATTCTCTCTTCTCCAATTCTTATTTTCTCTTGTGTGCTTAAACAGGATTTTAATTGACAGAGATTTTGAGGTTTACTTCATATAAGAAAGAGAAATTTCAATTTCAAGAAAATTGCCTTGCTATCATTTCATCTGTCCAGGTCTAAAAGGGAGAGAAAATTGGAATTAGGGAATGAGTCTAATTTAGTTTAAGTCAGTCAGTACTATACTCTAAATCTACATGCCTCAGGGCTAGTAAATTTGGAAAGGAACTCTGTATATTGGAGTATTAAGCAGTTCTTGATCCATATCTGGGAAAGTGGAACTGCATTTTGCTTTCCAAACTGAATTAATTTGGATGATGTTTCAGAATGCTTGGTGTTCTAGCACTCAAGAGAAATGGATCGTGGCCAGAGTGCAAAGATGCAGTCAAAGTCTTTTTATAGCTGCAGTCACACTTGAGATGCAGTTACTATTTTTATATATATATATATGGATGGATGGATGCACAGAGGAGCTAAATCAATCTATTTTATAATTGTAAAAATACCCAGGTACAAAATTTTGTAATTTACATCCAGCAAAACTGTAGTTTCATGAAACCTGATGTCCTGCACTCAACAACATATAATGTTTCTGAGTAGTGGAAAAATCTGTGTCACAGAACAAGAATTACTATTCTTCCATAACAATACCAAATTCTGATTCATTCAATCCATTTATATTTCAAGTATTTAAGTACAGGGCAAGGGCCATTACACAGTTCTTTAAATGCTGGCTAACAAAATACAGATTGATTTTGGATTAAGTTTCTTTTGGTGAAACTGTTAATGACAAGCATTCTTAAAAAACAATTATTGGTCACATATATGGAATATTTGGATGTAATTTCCAAGAACCCTTAAGTCTTTCTAAGAAGCCAATTGAATCCCAAGGGAATTGAGGTGTCCAGCTCCAAATGCATCACTGAAACCGTATTTTAATTCTATTGATACACAAAGCAACTACAGTGCATCTATTGTGCTCTACCATGCAACACACAGCTCAGTTAGAGTGCAAAATAAACTCATAATAAACTAGTCAAATGGCTGCTGAGGGGAGAAAAAAAGGCTGTTCAGTATCTTTGAAAAAAACACAATTGTAGGTCTTGTACAGTGTCTGGGATCCTCAGGTCACAGGAGACAGGACTACGGCCAAGAGTTACTCCTGGCAAAGCTTAAGATCACTTCTGAAAAGAAAACACTCTGCTCTTCTGGAAAAACAAACCAAGCTACATTTGTTCTCAAATGACAGCTCATGAATTCCGGAAAGGAAATTCAGATCTACATTCACACTAATGACAAGAGCCCTCGCTCTGACTTGGCTTCAACTGCTGCAGAAATTCGACTTCTAAAAACCTTTAGGGTAAGTTTCACCCATTGCTTACATCAGCCTTGCAAGCTTTGCATACTCACCAATGATTGAAATAGGCTTCCTAGCAAAACGAAGCCTTCCCCATATTCCAACGTATTTACTGCGGCAGCCTGCCGACCACAGCCGAACCACGTATTCTGTTCCAAAGAATACCACTAATACAATTTCCTAAAAGAAACACACGGGGAGCTAGGTTAAGTCTCTACTCCACATGTGTCTTTCATCTCTTTTCAGAAGGTAATAGAAAGCAATAAATAAAATGTAAAATTAGGAAGGTGACAAATATATCAACGACACCAAAAATGATCTGAAGTAAAATCTAAAAACCTGTAAGAGTACAGAAAGAAAATATTAGGAGCAAATTGAAATACTTCGATTGCATGCAGTTTGGCTTGTCTACACATACTAAAACTGAAAACCGTTCTGTGCAATTCACTTGGTCTAATTCAAACAAAAGGTTTCCTGACTGGGCCAAAGAAAACAAGCAGAGTCTGTATTTAGAAGATGAGCATTTTGCTAGCTTATTTCGATTCAGGAAGAGGTGTGCTGTCGATTGGTTCTCTCGATGGTTAGATGATATACTTCAGGAGACAGGGGTTGCTCATGGAACACATGCTTTATTCTCAGGGGTCGTGGGTGCCAGCGTTTGCCATCAGTTGCCAGCCCAGCTGCTGGCGTGGTTC
>WAAE01016382.1:59166-136196 GCA_013400495.1 Nicator chloris | reverse complement strand
ATGTTCTCCGAACCTACTGCTAAACAATCATATTTATAAGGTTTCCCTGTATCACCTTCCCCAACAGTGTGCTTCACGTACCATTTACCAGATCAGCTTAACTTCCCTCTTATTTATACTTTTTCAGTCTTTCTTTAAGCGCACATGGATTGAAAAAACGTTTCCAGTATCAACCACCAATATGTCAGCCTCCAGGTACACTGAAGACAAACGGAGCTCTCTAACACACCTTTCCCATCCTCTTGTCAGCATTTAGGGATTTCAGCAGAAACAGATTCAGTCCTGCAGCACTGCTGGTACCAAGCTACTTATAAACTACTCATCTATACTAAGGTATGACTTTGGCAATGCCTCCAAGGTGACAGATGTCAAAGACACCTGATATTCCTCCTGATTGGATAGAGGTACAGTTAGGTCCTATTTGGAACATCATCAATGGGCAGATAAACCTTGGGTTTTCTACAGACTAGATAAGCATGGCATACCCAGCATAGTTTCCTTGAGTATCAGGGTGCTGCAATCCTTCCTTATTGGCCAACTCAATTAATAAATGGCCACATTCTCCATCAGAGCCAACAACAAAATCTGTTTATTGAAATGGTAAGAGTGGCTTGTCATTGAAAACACAACACACGGCATAAAGTGAGACTGCAGCTGAGAAACTGGTCTCAAGATGTCACGGTTACACAGGTCAGTGCAGATTAAGAGAATGAGCTCCTTATTTCAAAGTGTGATTTCACATAAAGAGCAACTGCAGAGAACACAAGATGCAGTTGAACATCCTATCCAGCCCTCCCACACGTCTGCAGGGTTCACTGCTGTTCTGCATAACAAATTGGCAAATGGGACTCAAGATGGTACCTATGATTATTTTCTTAATTAACTGAAATAGCCAGGACACAGCCCTAGTTTAGTCAAGATGAATGGGAATCATTATCACCCTCAAAAATGCATGGGACACTGCCCTGAATACTGAGCAAAATAATATGGCTGTATACAGTAAAAATAATGGGGAAAGGGTTAGGCATCACTTGACTTTGCTCTAATATTTTTGTGGCTCTAAAACATTTTGATTGCATAAAAAACATGTTCATCTCAGGGCAAGAAAGTGTTGAAGTTCAACTTTGTGACATTTCTAGCAAAGCTGGCAGAACATGAGCCAGGACTCTTTCCCTTAATTTTGACATCTTATAACCTATGCAAGATGTCAGATGCCCTAGAACAGCTATCACAATTGTTATAGTTACTTGTATTCAAGGTAGATTTTTAAGACATAATAGAACTATCCAGAGCATCGGTTGTAATAAACATAAAGCTCAGACCCTTCAACCCAGTCAAGAATCTCTTCTACAGCTCCCTTCTGAAAGGATCCACCAGAACTCTCCACCAATTTTTTTTCTTTAAAACTGAACTATTACTAAATATTTTCCAATAAATTAAAGACATAATGAACATCATAAATTGAAAGAAACAGCATCTGCACCAGATGCTTTATGGAAAGCCTGCGTCTTATGACAGAAGCTTCAAATGCAATGGAACTGTCTCTTTGTCCAGTCTAATGTCGCTTATGAACCAAACTGAATGGAAAAATTATGAGCTCTGCTTGGCATGAGGTGCTGTGAAATTGTCATAGAAAACAGAGCACCAGAGGAAATCTTCCCTGATCAGGTGACTGCGTTCCTTTCATAGACCCAGTCAATAAATCCTAATATCCAAGTGCTCTTCATTATGCAGAGGACTAGCACATTTCTCTTTATCAGTACCATGGAGGAAATTCCCTTTCCAAAAGACAATTCCAACCACACAGGGAGCAAAAACTGCCCTTCACTGAAATCAGCTCATCTAAGGAAGGGATATATGGCTTCACATCGTGTGTGATTAGCACAGATAATACTGTTCAGATATCCCCAAAAGCAATTACTAAAAGCAAAAGGAGGAAACCAGTTACCTTGGTAAGCAAAGAAAAACGCACTGAAAGAGTTCATGTTTTGGCACAACGGAACCACAAAGAGCACCGTGACCAGGAAGAGAAAGCCGGGATTGTGCTTCGAAGGCGCGAGCGTTGCCCACGCAGGAAATCTGCATGGGAGCTGTGTGTTTCCTAAAGCCCCTCCATGGTTCATTGGCTAACAGGCACACCGGCAAGTATGCAAATGGGGGCTGGCCCAAAGACAATGCGACAGACACGCACTCAATGGTTACTGTCACCCAGCCCTTTGCCTGACATGCAGACAAGCTCAGAGAACACTGATTGTCCTATAGACTCCGCTGACTGCAGGGAACGACCAGTCGGCTTACACCAAGACACATTTTTCACTCCTGACGTTTTCATAAAGGCTTATTGACCTAAATGAGACCCAAGTTATTCAGGGAACATCGGGGGTGAAAGTGCACAAGCTGTTCTTCATGGTCATACACAAAAACGCCAGGTATCCATTAGCAACTGGCAAATTTCCCCCTCCCCTGCCCGTGGCTGTGTGACAGACAAAAGTGTTTTTAATATCTTGTGTTGCATAAATCTAGTAAGTAGTCTCCTGGGGGTGGGGGAGGCTGATGAATTTGTCTGTGAGCTCTTATATTAGTGGCCAGAAACTTGTAGACAATAAAAAAAAAAAAAGTACATTAGAAAATTATGTTCTGTTGAGCTACTAAAACATTCCCTGTATTTTTCTGATTAACAGCTTAACATGAAATTTACATGCACTAGAAAAAAATAACTGCCTGAGAAACATGAGTGAGCATGGAAATTAAAGCTCAGTCAAGGACTTTTCTTGGTTAAAATTACATATACACAAGAACTACACCATGCAAGGACCCATTCAACCCAAAGAAACTTAACAGAAATCTCCATTCTACAAGGTAAAAACAGAAATATAACACTGAGATTAAAAACTCACATGGCATAAAGAGCCCTCTAATATGTGACACTCATGTACGTTCACACCGTGGGCATACAGGGGCTGTCTCACTTAAGAAAAAATACTTTCTTCCCTTTAATCATTGATTTCTACACAATCATTACCCTCACTTCTGCCATCCTTCCTTTCAGCCCAGTATATGCATTGTGCCATTTTCATGCCTTCTCAGCCACATAATCCCAGCACAGCCAAGTAAAATATGGTATAACTTAATCATCTGGTTACAGTACAGCTCTCACCATCCAATGAAGGAACTAAGGCAGGATCAATAAAAACACAGTTGTCCATGTATATTTGTGTAAAAACAAATATACCCATGCTATCTGCTAATACTCTCCATATCTCCAGAGTTCCCAGGGTATTTTGCTAACAAATGCATCTTGAAAAGCCCTTCCTTTACTTCTTGATCCCCACTGGATTGAAAGAGCTACAGTCCTCTGATGGGAGGCATCCAATACCTGCTTTGTGAAATCAAGTACAGTAGCAACTCCAAAAGGAATGACAGGGTCCTAAAACTTAGCTGAAAGAGATGGTTTTAAGCTATCAGACTAATAACTTGGCGGGAAAAAACCACAAAAAAACCTGACAAAAATGGATCATGACACCAGAACAACAGCTATTTAACAGATACAGAATTTGTCTCTGGAGGCTAAGAATGCAACTGTATAGAGAATATATTGCCTGTAGACCTCAAAACTGTAACTGGTTGTGGAGCATCACAGACATTCAGGTAACCACTTGATGTGGGAGGGCTAGATGAGGTCATCTGAGATCTATTACAAAAAAAAACTAACTTTACTCAGACTCTAGACTTTTTTCAATGCACTCCATAAATGTAAGAGAGGCAAAACATGTTCTGGGAGGAAGGAGGCAAAGCATATCATTATGTTATTCTGACTGGCTATAGGATACCCCAAACTGAAGACTACACACAGCTTATTGCATCTCCCATAGAGGTGTCTGCCCTAAGAGGAAGGAGAGATGACAAGCACAGGAAGACAAGAGGCATTGGTGAGGGGGACAGCTTTAACACTCGTAAGTACACATTTCTTGTACTGAAGTATTACCTTCCATCTCAGCATTTCACTGGGAATACGTTTACCCACGCCTGCCATATCACAAGTTCTATTACATTATCCTCATAGGAGAGATAAATGACATTATTCCCACAATTCTATCAAATCTAGCTTCAGTGATGATAAAGTTCCCATGAATTTCTTTAAACAATGAAATAACCCCTCATGTAGCTTATATAGGGATTGCATGCCAACAACCATTACTTCAGCTGTAAGATTCCTGTGGCACTACTTGCACTGAAACCTATTTTTTAGCCAAGGCAATGGAATATTGCTGCTACAGAGCAGTAAGGTGGAACCTCCTCACAGTCTCAGGCAGCAGCAATGGAGCGAGCACACTGCCACAAGCTTTTTTCAGAATCATGACAAGCAGGTCTCTGAAGGAGCCAAGAGAGGGGACAATAGATCTGCTGAGGCTAAAGTAAAGTGACAAACAGGACACTTGCCATCAGTCAAGGGCTATGTAGCTGGATTGGACAACAAACAGGCTAAGCATCTTAACAAGCAGGGATTAGCATCTCTCTGCTCCTCAAAGGTCAAAAAAAAAAGCAGGAGCACGTCTCTCTTATGGAGCAATCACAGACTTAGAACAGTCTGGGTTGGAATGAACCTTAAAGATCACCTAGCTCCAACCCCCTTTGCCATGGGCAGCGACCTTCCCACTAGATAAGAATGCTCAAAGTCCCATCCAACCCAGCCTTGAACACTGCCAGGGATGGGGAATCCCCAACTTCTCTGGGCAAACTGTTCCAGTGCCTCACCACCCTCACGGTAAAGAATTTATTCCTAATATCTGATCTAAGCCTGCCCTCTTTCAGTTTGAAGCCATTCCACCTTGTCCCGGCCTTTTGTAAAAAGTCCTCTCCAGCTTTCTTGTACTGGAAGGTGCTGTAAGGTCTTCCCAGAGCTTTCTCCTTTCCAGGCTGAACAACCCCAGCTCCCAGTCTTGTCTTCTCAGGAAAGGTGCTCCAGCCCTCTGATCATCTTTGTGGCAAGAGGTTGCATTCACACGGACAGAAGGGCAGCGCACAAAACCCAAACGGTACAGGCTCCGTGGCACTTCAGGGAGAGCTGGAGTCCACTTCTCAGCACGCTGTTCACCTGACACATCAGGGCTCACAAAATGCTTCAGACAGCACTTCTGTATAGCCCGAGCAGGGCATGCAAATTAACAGCAGCAAAGGCAACTGTTTCTTCTAATCTCACCCACTTTGTATAGAGAGGCCCCTCTTTGTTCTATTGAGAAAGGCAGGATTTTTTCCTGAAAGCTGTACTGTGCTTTCTGAGATACATAGAACAGCAAAATCAGATGGCCTAGGCAAGCACACAAAGACTCAACAAAGTAAAAATCCCAACTTGATGAAGTACACAGAGCAAAAACAGAAAGACAAATGGTTTCTCATAAACATATAAACACTTACTGAGCAAGTCTCAAAAACGCTATTTAGGACTGGAGATTTTTTTCCCCTCTACTTAACCTCCTCACTGTCAAAGAGCTTGTAAATTACATCTTTTCAGAGGAAAACAAACAATACAAAGTTTTAAGAAAAAGTTTAAAGCCAACATGCTTGGTTGATCCTTTCTTTTGAAAGACTGGTTTCATTTGCTAAAATTCTTGATTTAGCAAACTGGCCACCAAATGATTAAACAGGCTAAAAGAAACCAAAACCACAGTATCAGTATTAGGTTTCTACCTTCAGAGGCCCATAATTAATCCCAAATTACTGGACATCATTAAAGCTCCCTTATTAACATTTTGAATTAAGATGAAATAATGTTTCCATTAGTGTTCATGTTCTGAAAAAAAGGGATGCTTACTAGGAGACAGAGCTAGAACAGCTGACTGGGATGAAGCTTTTCTGTTTTCCCTTAATCGGTGCTGAGGGCACAGAACAATAGCACTGGGCCCATGAAGGAATACTTCAGGCCTGCAATCGTGGGTTGATATTTTTCCAAAGGCTCCAAGCAACTAAATCCAACTGAACTTCAATAGGAGTCGGGCACCAAACCCCTTTAGGTGTATTTAAAAAGCCTTTGACTGATCTCCTTCGCTCTCCTCTCACTGGAGGTTTCAGCCAAACCCCAACGCTGGCAGTTGGAATTTTTCCACCAGCCCCGAAAGGCCTCCGATGTCAGTGGTGTCACTCTGCACGTGAAGGCACGGTCACCTTACGACAGCTTTCCACACCGCCACCCCTGCACAAGTCTCTTCACAATGCACTTGTCTTCAGCCTTTGAACGTGGTTGCTGATGATATCCACCAGGAATCTGCAGACGTGAATTAAGCAGGGCTTGCACATTTATTTTATGGCACTTGTTCGAATGTGGAGCTCTCCCCCAACACAAAGTATGCTCAAGAAGTAGACTTGAAACCCGAAGTATTTGGCAAGGGAGAGAAAGTGTCAACATGCTAACCCTGACACAAAAAAAATAAATGATTAAAAATCCCTACTCCTTTCCGTTAATTTCATGAACCTCTTACTCAGGGCTTCGTAAAAGTCTCTAGAAGGAATTCATTCAGGACCCTCTCTTTCAAAGTGAAAAATGCTCTGGCTCCTACCCAGTGCAACATATGCTTAATTTTATATCTTACTGAATTCAAAGGAACTATTCACCTACACTTCAGATGAAGCACACATAAACGCAGTTCACAAATACTCAAACTCATTCATTAGTACATACAATATGCTAATACGAGTAGAAGGAACTGCTTCAGACTTAAAAAAAAAATCAGTGTAAGCCAAGCAAGTCTGTATTTCTGTGTTACAGAGAACTGTCATAATAACACTATTTACACAGTGGCTACTTTCCTTGATCTGAGCATTTGCATTCTGTCAAGTGACTTTTTGCATGCTTTTTATTAAACAATCTTTCTCAATCCTTTTTTTAAAAGCTACTTCATATCCACCATGCCCTACACCAAGCAGCTCATAAGTCTTGCCTTTGCTCCAAAGCCAACATGGAATTTATTGAGGGACCTCAGGAAGAGACTGTATGCCTGTTGTTTTCCAGCTACAAATGACAGGGCAATAAAAGCCACTGTGTCTCCCAGCAAAGCATACTTCCTTTATACCCTTAGACTATCACTTTACAACACTACTCCATTCTAAGAGAAAATGAATATTGCACAGCATCTTTTATCTGTAAGCAGAGTCACACAAAAGGAAGAATTTGGCCATGATCTGCCTAGCTTACCTTGCAGTAGCTCCACTTTGTACAGGTAAAAGGGCATACAAGGTGAGATGGCATTTTTAAGACGTAATGGTCAAGTTCTGGTCACCTGCTATAAAATTTGATTACAGCAACACTTGAAATCTAGTGGTTTCAGACATAATGTACTTTTTTTGTTGTTTGAGGCTATATTGTAATAGCATCCAGGAAGCATCAACACGTTTTCAAACAGGAGTTAGAAGGAGCATTGATAAAAAAGTATTTTTGTTCCACTGGTTTTGAAAACCCACGACTCGCCACTCACACAAATGCTTCAAGACAAGAAGCAGTGTGGATGGAAGTACAGCTGGATATGCACAGAGACATCATGAGGCCCCCACACCCAGATCCCATGAGCTATTTATTATGGTCTATTGCAACAACTTGTGCCTGCAAGAGCAGATACAGAGTAAGCTGAAGAGGAGCTCTTTCTGATGAAGTTCTAACTTCTCACCTCTCCTGAGCGGGCAAAACATCTCCCCAGAGCCCGGCCCTCCCTCCAAGAAGTGAGTTATGGAATGGTCCTGTGTGCTAGCTTTGCTTCAGGATTCTCAGCTCTGGCCTTGCTGCTCTCCTCTATGGGGTTTTTGGTTTCACAGGACTGTTTCCGGGATGTGATGTAAGAAATTCCGTAAGTAAGAAGAGTGAGGGGTCACCAAAAGCAGGACATGAATTCTATATTTAGTCATTATATCCTCTTCTTCTACAAGCAGCATGTTTTCAAAATTCATCCTCCAAAACTAGGATTTCTGGTCTGAGCAGTGAACATGCTCTTCAACAAGAGTTTGAAAAGAAATAAATTTTAAGTGACTAACATTGGCTTCAACTTCCTCCAGATTAAAAAAAAAAAAAAAAAAAAAAAAAAGGAAAAAAGAAAACTTAATTTTTGTCTCATCTGGCAGGACAAAGTTCCAGTACAAAGATATAAAGACATCAAGTTCCGAAACAAAACCCTTTCACACACCTGGGTGACTGTCACTCAGTTACCAGTCTCAGGCTCAGCACTGATAAGGGTTCAAGTGCCATATTTCTGTTTGACATTCCCATAAACACAACCTGCTTTTGCCTCAACATACTTGAGCTCTCTCCCAGGCCTGCTCCAGGGAATACACATCATGCTCTTCCACACAGCTGCAAAAACAGTCACACACTAAACCTGCAGTCCAGGCACTTAATGCTCCTCACATGAAAACACATGTGCTAGTTTAAGCTAATAAAAACCCTCTCAGATGCCATATGTACACAGCCCATTCAGCCAGCATTTTACAGTTGCCTCTAAAATTTGTGAAGGAGGAGAGTTATTTGACATGCAAAATAAACGTAACTGAAGGCAACAAAGTCAGCATTTTCAGTTAAGTGGCAAATACATTTCACACACTGAAGGCAAGTAGCTTCCCCCGGTGCCAATTTCCTGCGCCTGTTCCAACCGGCGAGCACTGAACAGTTGTGGCTATCATTCAGCCCATCAGGATTAGAGCATTCCGAAATGGGAACTTAATTTATACCAACCAAAGCACATGACCAACGCTGGGCAAACTCTCTCCAAAGCTTTGATAGTGTTCCAAAGAGACCAACCCAAACTTACATTTGCAAAATGAAGATATAAGCCAGACCCCTCTGAAGTCGCATACCCCACTAACCGAGCTACCGTCATGTGCAAAGACTTACATTTTTACATGAATTCATGTTTCTATCAGTTTTGGGTCCAACATAAATAAACGGTGCAGAGGCAGCTCTTTGCAGAATTCAAAGTTACCAAAGGAGAACTGCAGCTGTGTGAAACTCCCTTCACTCACTATCACCTTTCCTCTGCTCCCTTTACAAATAAAGGACAAGTGCACTATTCATTGCTGGAAGAAAAAAATTCTTTAAAAAGCCATGGCCTTCTCAGTAGCAGCTGGTCTGAGCTTCAGGACATCAAATACCTCAGGAATCTAATGGGCATGATATGGAACGAATTTTTAAAAAAACAGAACGAAAAACAAAACAAACAAACCATGAAGCTGGCATTTGGCAGAATTCAGCAACACTGTACTCCAAAGCTCTTTGGAAAAGGAGGGACCTTGTAAAAGCAATGTCTTGGACATGTCAAGAATAAACTCAAGACTCTGCACAACACCAAGCAAAAGTCACCCGAGCAGAAGAATCCCCTCTGCAGAGCAGTAGTTGAAGAGTTAAAAACAATTGCAACTTAAAGTAACGGGCACAAGGAGCATGGTTCAGAGACAAATAAAGCATGGTTTAGACACTCTTCTGTGCTGGAACATTGGGCAATAAAGGTCAGACTTAGAGCACACTTTAAAATACACATTATTAGGAGAACCAAAGCATTGGTTATGCACTATGAAGACATCAACATATCAGAACATCCAACTGGTAGCAGTAGAACAGAACTTCATATTATTGCACTCATTTCTCTAAAGCTTGAGGCATAGCTGCTGTTTATGTGAACTACCACGTGATTCAGTGAACGATTTTTTTGAGGAATAGCAGAATTTTCTAGGCCCTTCTCCCTGATCTGAGATTTACTGTTGCTTAAATTAGTAATTAAAATAAACGTATCTTTGTAAACCCACATTTTCCAAATAATTTTTCCCAAGTAAGTGATGAAAGAAATGTCAGTCTTACTCCACAGTTAAATGAATTCTGTCAATAATTAAAACCTTTTCTTGTTTTGTGGCTAGGATTTTTTTAATGCCAAAAGATCATCCAATGTTTTAGCCTACACTTTGTATCTTGCCTGCAGTTTTCAATGTTTACTCTTTCAAAAAGTTGACTTTCGTATGTCTGTCCTGCTTAAGCCTCTCAAGATCCCATTAGATGTTAGACGTGATATCAACAAAAAAACTTTAAGTCTAATCTGGACACCAAAGGCCTTACTGACAAATCAGAGAGCCAAGATTACCCACTGGAACCAAAAATGGCCATCCCACACAAAAATGTATGTGCTCAGCAACAACGGAGCTACTGAAAACTCACGCTTGTAGCAGTTGTCTTACAGAAGTGAAGCAAGAGGTTATACTAAAAAAAGGCAAGCCCAAGCTTCAAACATACCCAACCTCAATATTTACTAACTCACGATGCAAACCACTGTTCTGCGTGAGTGGTAACTGAAACACGTGACATCCATCACATCACACCATTACTGAGAGGTGGTAATGTTTTTTCCACTGCAAAAAATTCTTTTATAGCAGTATTTTCTCAGCGTGCAAAATAAATAATTACAGGTGAAGTTATTTTCTAAGACGAAGTGGGAGGAAAAAGAGTGGGCATCCTGATGCACAGCCACCAAACACTGACACATGAACAGTGCACGTAAAGCTAAAACAGCTCTGCTAAAAATTACTTGAATGACAACCTCGTGTTTCCTCTTTCCCCAACACATAACACATTCACTAGTACTTGTTCAGGGTTTAATTCATAACAATTACACTACAATAAAAAGGGACTGCCTTGTGTACAATGTGCATTTCCTCCTCAGCCGGATGGCCAAAGGACACCTACTAGATATGTAAAGTACTTTACAGCTGTGTCCTGTAACTGGGTATTTGAATATTTATAAGCTATTGCTCTTGGCATAGCAAAGCTGATGACATGAGTGCATGTTTTTAGCAAGCCCGACAATAAAGCTTTCCTCACTAGAAATCTGCTGTTAGCATGGTGTATCAGAGAATTCTCCTATCACGTACCACATCATTTGTCCCAAATGGCACACTGATAAAGCCAGAAGAGTTGTGCCTATTTAAACATCAAGCTTTACGGTGCTCTAAATGTGGTGGAAACTCTCTGGTAATCCTTTACGTGGTTCCACGCCCTTTGAGTAATAGTAATGGGTATTTCACGCTATGAAGACATGGACTATGTTCATCTTGGGTGCTAAATCACTCTGATAAACACTAAGAAAGCCCTCATTTTAGACACTTTGTGAATTAATTGCAGGTTCATGGAATTTAATTTGATTACTTTTAGTTTTAAAACGACAGCAAACAATGGTGGTGGTAGAATGAGCAATCAGTTCTCAGAGCAACACCAAGCAGTTACCACTGTGCAACTCCTTGCACTGCTATGAGAAATCATCTTTGACTGTTTCAATGTTAAGAGTAACATTAAACATGGATTTTTTTAATTTTTTTTTTAACACAGAGAACAGGTTGAGTAAGCTTGGGGAGGGGGAATTTATTGCAAACTGGAGGTATTTGTGCACTAACTGGCTACTGCACTGATGTTTTCCACAGAAATTCCAGCCACATTAGCTTTGGCAGCAATTAAAGAGTACTTCTGGAATCCTTAACAACATTAAAGGAGTTCCTTTTAACTTTGCCTCATGTTCTGTGGTTCTTTCTACTCTTTAAAGCAGGGGTTTTTTTTTCAATCTTCAACTTGTTTTACTGTTAAAACAAACACAAAGATAATTCAGTCAGAACTCAGGCTCAAAGGAACCCCACTGAAGTATTTATTCCTCTTTGGGAGCTGAGAAGCTCGTCTTTTGCTCAGGTTGTACCTCTTTGCTGCTGCTCAATACATTGTGCAGCTCTGCCTGTGAGCCAACACAATCCGAGGACCCAATGATAAAAGAAGTTATCCAGAGTTTTGGCAGGAAGAATACTTCTGACATTTTGTTTCGGGATTAGACTTCAGTCCTAAGGCTTTAACACTAAGCTGCCCATGGTACATACACAGATCTGATTTCTGACACCTCTTCACTCCATAACAACTTATTCTTGAATATCCCCATCCAAGTCAATGGGATGACCACTGAAGCAAGCTGCAGTCTGTAACAGACAAGCACAGTTGAACCTATCTGTTGAAAAGGGAAGGTTACACCCATACACCGCTTATATCTGAGTACTGAGCCACATAAATCCACCATTTATGCCTCCTGAAAGGAAAACACAGAAAAAAATGCCAGCATGTAGCCAGTCATCAGAAATGCAATTGTACCATATTCCAAACCCCAGCGAAACCCTTAAGAACCTCTGCAACCACACGTGATGTGTTTTCAAGTGTGTTCATAACTATGAAACAGTTACACAAGCAACATTAATATTTATCCTGATTAACTAAATTAGCATTAACTGCCAGGCTAGAAAGTGACCTCATGGGGACTGCAAACTCCAAGTACTTGAACAAGGTAAAAATGCATGCCTTTTTCTCCAGTTAAGTGAGAGAGATAGGGATGTACAAAGGGAAATCCATGACACGTGCCCTAGGCACGTTGAGGCGTAAGCAGCTGTGATTTCAGGAGTACCCGCCCATTTCCATGAAGGGGCAGCATATATGACTGTCTTATACTACCTAACCAATAGCTAAGAGCTGCAAAAAACCCCAGCCATCCTAGAAGAACTGCTTTGAACTCAGCTTGGAGCAACTGTACAAAAAGCAGAGGAAATTTACTGAGGAAATTTACAATCAGTTCTCGCTTGAGAGAGATGTTTGTGTGGGGTCTCCATTTTTGGGCAGGTCTCCCTAGAGAGGTCCATGTGATTACCTTGTCTACCTTCGGTATCCCTCTCAAAACTCCCAAATCCATGCGTTGATCCAGACAGATCAGAAGACCAGGCATGTCAGAGGAGATTTAAACTTCCTGAAAATGTTGTGAAAATAAGGAGCCCAGTGGAAAAGAAATACCGTCTCTATACCCTGAGAGGAAAGATTTCATGGTAATAACCACACTGACCGGAATTCCCTAATTTTTATCGACATCCAGCTTCAGGAAGACTTATTGCAAGTTTCAACCAAAGCCATTTGGCTTCATAAGAACAAGCAAACAAAATGCAGAAAGGCAAACAACCACCCACCTCAAGACCCCCAAAGCACCCTTGCATCCTACGTCTTTCTATAATAATATCATCATTTTTCTCTGATTGAGCAGAGTTTTTTTCTTACTGACTCCTGTAGCCAGAAATTTAAAACTATGAAACCAAGAGGTTTGTGTTTCAGTTTCAAGGACAGTGCATTTGCCATGAAACTCAGAGTGGGAAAGGAAAGGCTTCCTTCATGCCATCTTTACTACCAGCCACCCACATGCTACTTCATATTGTTACATGACTGTTTCCAGGTAGGAAATAAAAGCATTTGGGGAAAAAAAAAATGTGACACCCCCTTTCAGTGGTTTAACTCCACAGAGAGATGTAACTCTTGGTTCATCAGAGCATGAGCTCAGCAGACAAAGAAAACCAAAGAATCTTCGTTCAATAAGGTATGTGCATTCATTAGGTAGTCAGTCACTTCTTGAATCAACTCAGACTGATTAAACTTCTTTCATTAACTGATTTCAGCTCATCTGGTTTATTAACATCTATATAACCCACCTGGGGCCCTTGAACATCTGCTGCACTTTTCTGATTAGGGAAGCTCAGGCCCCTTCCTTTACTATAATTTCTCAGATTTCTGTTAAGGCCTTTAGATGCCCTTTAGATTTTTTTTTTTTAAGAACTATAGCAGCTAGCAGCTCTTACTCTCCATAAAATCATTTATTGCTGTTGTCCAGCAGAGCTGAACACACTTCTTTCATTCAACGCCATGTGCTCAAACAGAAATCGTGAGTAGGGCTTCTCAAAGACTGACAGCTCTGCTGGTCTTCCATAAACAGAGACATACGGTTCAGGCTCAGGCCTGTCCATACATTTTCATTTTCTAGATCATGATGGGTAACAACAACCCACTGAGCTCAAATATTTGTAACCAGGAGTAGGTGTCAGTCGTGGGTGTTGGTGGTGAAGATCAAGCACTTCTTTGTGCCCCACACAGTTAGGATGTTCCTCTTGGGCCACTTCAAAGACACTTTCCTGCATGCATTATTCTTCCAGAAAAGCTATCATCCACTACAATAATTTACTGGCATATGAAAAATTTGCAATGATGTTCTAATGTGCAAATGGAAAAAAAAAAGTTTCCATTCTTCAATTTCCTCCAAACTTCTGAGTGTTACACAGATAGTATGAGCCGATAAATTTTACGGTAAATAGGCAAAACAACAACAGCCAACTTACCCCACCACCGTATCCCCAGTTTAGTCTCTGCCTATTGGATGCAGAATTTGTTCCACAAAAATCAGTTGGGAATTTTCCTGTCTTGTACGAAAGATTATGATCTGTAACTGGTTTAATTGATGCTAAATAGCTCAAGACCTTGACACACATTCAACAGTTATTTTGAGGTTTATTTGTAGGGGCATAACTGTTCAGAATATTCATTTTGAAAATATATAAGAGTTAATTGACCCAAGATTTTGTGGGTGGGGAGTGAACTTTTTTTAGAGTACAGGCCATAGTATGTTAACACAGACATTATCTCACACTATATAGAGCTTCCCTAAGATTAAAGTCTTAGAGGGCTCACTGTATAATAAAAAGAGCTCTTGTAAGCAGAAGAAATAAATATTTAGAAAGAGAAAACTATCTTTGAATTCATAAAACCCACCCCACACTGAAGAATCACCTCGTATTAGACAGAAACATCACCACAGGGAAGAGCAGGAGGTGGGTAATGAGCACAAGCAATAGCCTTCCTTACCAAAATATTTATCTTAAAAGTAGTTAGATAATCTTTGACTTTCAAAACTGCTGAACCAGTTGGTTCTATCTCATGTTCAGCATCATACTATTAAACCAAGTCAAAAGTTTCTGTGGTTACTATCAGATGAAATGAGCTAATTTCCCCAGAGAATTGGCTACACTGACCAGATGTCTTTAGCCAGCTACTCCCCAGATCTAGCAGGAGCAGCACATGCAATGCCTGCTCAGTTACTATGGAGACAGGTTTTCCCATCCACTCTGCAGCCGGGCTTATAGTAGCTACCAGCTGTTGTCTCGACTTGTACTCCATCAGGAGAGACCGAGGAAAGAAAGTGGGAGACGTAGGGCTGAGCTTCTCCCAGCCCCCGACCTCATAAACTTTACCCGCAGCCTCCAGCCACCCTCAAACTTCCCAGCCGCTGCTCGGGCTCGCTGCTATTGTTCAAAGCCGCTTCCTCTGCTGGTTTTGCAGCCTTGGAATGGGTCAGTGGCAGCCCACAGCTGATGGCTGGAACGTGCTCGATTGCCGGGCTGCACACTTAAGGATTCCCCAACACACGCTTCCAGCCCGACATTCCCATCAGAACGGTTTATGAGCTTAAATTCAAATCTCCAGCAGAAACCCATTTCAGGTTCCTGACATTATTCTCGCTCCATACTTTCAAAGCAAAACTTTGTGGATTAATGGCTCCCTATCCATCCTGCAAGGCTGGTTAATGCCTTCAATCCCCATTGCTTTTTAACTCCTGTGGAACTTTAATCCTTCTCTGATCATGCTGATGAGCTGCAGAGAAACAACGCTGGTCAGGATTTTCATTCTTGCATTTTCTTTTTGAATGCAGCCAAGTTCAAATGTCTAATTATAACATTGCAGAGTTAATGATCAATTTAACAAAGGCTTTAGAGTATCTTTGAAGTCATAACAACAAGCCAAAGGGGGGTTTAAAACGTTAACTGCGCAGGGAGCCTAGGTAGAGAGCTTTCTTAGGATTATCTCTCTCACTTAACGAAGTTGAGTCATTTCAGAATACTTCAGCAACCCCATGGCTCGATCTGGTTGCCACACAGCACAGAGCTCCAGCTAGTGTTTATTTTATAGCTCCGAGCAGCCCCAATCATTACCCTATTAATCCAAGCATGTTTAATTCAATGTCCTTCAACTACTCAGTCATGCCTATTTGTAACTCTTAAGCAACCCCAGAAAGGTGCAGCCTGTCACCACATTTATACCTAACAGGCGCTAATCGCTGAGGTTCGATATACACTGTGAGGAGGGTATATAGAAGGACAGCCAGAAGTGATGTTCACCGAAACATCTGATATGCAGCCTCTGCTGCTTCGGCTTGAGGCACACTTTTCTCCACTTATTGCACAGGCTGAATCCGCCTTCAGATGTACATAACTCCTGCTGATGTCAGTGTGCTATAAATACACAGCAGAGGACGCACTCTGACCTGTTCACTTTTTAATCTGACATATGTAGCCACTCATATTTTGTATACATTAGGCACCGCTGCCACGCTGAATCAGCACACCCAGAAATAACAATAAGGGCATGCTCAGCCTACAGCAGGGCAGAGAGAGCAGCCAGTCTCCTCCCGGCCTTCCTGTCACAGCAGCCCTGCCAGACAGCGCCGCCAGGTACACTCTGCAGAGGGCTTTTTGTGTCCACAATTCAGGTATCAGACAAGGGTGAAGCTGAAAGGCATTAACCTGCCTTAAGGGTTAAGCGAAGGGTTAGCCTAACAAAGAAATTACAGATGAGGGGGCAGCCATTCCTGGTCCTCCAAGATTAGCTGAGGGGGGAAAAAACCTCCAAAATCTCAGGCTGTCCACAAGATCCCTACCAACATTTTCCGTTGCATTCTACTGAAGAACAGGTCTGGACTGTTTCCTATTTTAAATTACAAGTGAGGGAAATGTCTCTCCTTTTTGCTGTGGACAGTTTGTAGTGCTGGGCCCTCCCAGAAGAACATTTCAGGAGTTTAATCAATCAACATAACAGCCACCCTGTGGCTTGTGCTGAAGGACAGGGCTGTAACGAAGAACTTGTAGGCACATAGAGACTTACATGTGAGGCTTTATCAACAAAAAACATTTACACATCTTTTTTGTTTAGTGCTGCAGTTATAGACACAATGACTGTATGGTGACATATAGGGTAAGTAAAAGCAGAAAAACTACATCAGGAAAAATTAGTTTCCTCCCTAAATGAGGTGGTACAATCAGATTTCCTTTCAGATCTCCTGGGAGACTACATCTTATTGCTTTCTTCATTTAAGCCCAGTTTCCCTAGACCTTATCTACACGGCAATTTCCACCTCATGGTGAGTTTGTTCATTACGTTCAGGTAGCTGCCCCCACAGCCCTGCCATAGCAAAGGATTATGATGCTTGAGACTAAAGATCACTTAGGCTCTGACAAAACATAAAGCAATAAAGAACGGAAAGCAGTCAGTCTGCACGAGGCTAAAAAAGGCTTTCAATGAGCCCCCGAGTACACCACTGCTGCCACTAAACCTTGAAGCTGGCTTTCCATTTTGGGAGGGGTTTTCACTTAAAACTCCAAAGGCTGGTCTTTCCAGAGATGATCAAAGCACTTATATTCCACTGAAGTAAAGGGGTAATTTTTTTTTGTTCTATTTCAAAGCAATTTTGGCAGAAAAATTACATGATGCAATAATATTCAGACACTACATCACAACCATGCCTATCCTTCTTTCAAAGTGTACAACACAGACATTGTACTGCAGTGGCAGTACAGAACTGTGTATATTTAATTAAATACATCTGCATCCAACAAAGGAGAACAAGTTTGCTCATATCAAATCTGTTTGCTTCACCATGCTTTGAAAGCACAATACTTCATTTAAATCAGAAAAACAAGCAAGTTCATTGGCTCTCCTTAAGACATTTAGGACCCTGAAATCAGGGGGTGCATAACAAGGCTCTACATTTTTAGTAGTATTTTACTGATATAGTTACACAACAGCTAAAAATAAGCATTATCTCCTGAGAAAAAATCTTCACTTTGAAATATTTCAGCGGTTTAGGAAGTCCTATCCGATCTTCCAAACTGATAAGCACTATGAGCAAAATCTGCACACCTGTGAAAAAAGCTGGTTTCATTTAAGCATAAACTGTCAGAGAGAGGGTGGTGACAAGACGTATGTTAATGACACATACATCAGAAAGATTCACCCATGCTTTTTAGAGATTTTAGAAGCTTGTGTTTTATTTCAGAAATACAATTAGGGCCTGCATTTTTTTTCCACCTCACTTTCTGCTCTCAGCTGGAACCCCCATGGCTCCAGCCATAAATCTGTGCAGGAGAGGGTCATCTGCAAACAACACACAGAGGCCCTACCTTTGACATCCCGGCCTCAGGGTAGATGGCGTGTGCTCAAACTTGAGCTTCAAGCAAAAGCAGCACTCGGGTTGCTGAAAGCTATGAAGTACAAACACGAAAACAAAAAACCAAGTCACACCAAGAAAGAGCTTTGCCATGCTACTGTGAGGTAAAAGCGCTGATTTTCTGCCAGGTCCAATAGCAGGGATAAAAGAAAAGAGTGTATGCCAATACTTCAGGGGCCATAGAATTCTCATTCTGTTGCACGAAGTTAATCTGAGACCAACAAATGTTGAAACCAATGATTCAGACTGTGAAAGCTGCAGAAGCCAAGGAGGCACTGCAGGTGACTGTCTCCCATCTCTTACAGAAATAGATCGGACCCAGGGGATGTGCAGGTGAATTTTTGGCTCCACTGATATTCAACAGAAACCACCTCATAAGATTCTGGTTCGACAGTTTCTTTTTCAGGAAAAAACCATCACAGTGCAATCAGCACCTTACCATCCCTTCTCACATTTATACAGCTCAAATCTCCGTCACCCAAACAATTCTGAGAGATTCTTCGTTTTTAGGCATTATGTTTTGTGGTGCAATGCATATTTAAAAGCTGCTGCTGCTAACTTGCCACTTTTTGTGCCGATTCATCAAGTAGTTTGTATCTAGCAGATCATAGCTCTAAGTTTTTGGCAAAGGAAAGCTCCTTAACATATTTATATGATGGCAAAGGTCTGTACATGTTTAAAATCAACAGTTGTGTCTTTGTCCAAAAGGCATCCTGTTTTGAATAACAATCACTGCAGACCTTACAACTGCAGCAGCAGTGACAAGCAACACGACAGTATCTCACAAATATTAGGAGGACAACCTGCAGTTTGAGGCTCTTGAAGTTGAGGTCTTTAATATTCCCCTGCAGAAGGTTGCAGTGTACAGGTGCTGCAGACACTATAAACACTACCCAAAGCCAAAATCCCTGCCCAAACAGGAATAAGTAGCTAGGTTCAAGATATGTACAAAAGGTTAGGCAACGTCATCATTTCTCTTGAACTTTTCCTTAAATTAAGTGTTTGGTTATGTACCTAAACGATATATTTATTGCCAAATGTGTTTTTAAATGCACTTACGAAAAGACGTACACACTGCACTACTATAATTCTTGATTAATCACCAGTTTCTAAAACATGCATGGGACTTAAAATCCACCTGTTTTGATTCATCTAAAGCCATGCACTACAGCAAGACAGAAATAAAACATGTTATTTAAAGCTTTCTGTAACAGTACACTTGTCAACAATACTTGATCAAAGCATTTGCTTTGACTGTGCTGTATTTGTTTAACTACTACTGCTTATTTTAGCCCATATAAAGAGTTCTGAAGAACATAACCTCAGTAGATGCCAGAAGAATACAGCTTTTAACATAACCTTACATTCAAAGAGCAAAATCAAGCTCTAACAACATAAGCAAGCAAAATTCTCTCATGTACACAAACCTTTCCTGTGTGATCTTTTTTCTTCTCTTTTGAAAGATTTAGTGGCAAAACCAGGATCTAAGTATTTTCCCTTATAAATGATTCAGAAGACAGCAGAAAAACTCATGCATGGTTGTTGCTATTTGGCAAAAGCTATTTGAATACATTTAAATTTTTTACTTTAGTATTTTACTACAAAAAAATCAAGCATTTCACATCAGAGTAAGTTTTGATGGCTTCTATGTGGCTTGTTTTCTTGAGGTCAAATCTTTTAAAGAGGGATTGGCATGGTGCTTAAGCTGGTGTGTTTATCTGTTTACCAGAATCACATTCTCACACTTCAAGGTGTTTTCTGACCTTATTACATAACCTATAGGGGTGTTTTGACCCTGGCTGGACACCAGGTGCCCACCAAAGCCACTCTATCACTCCCTTCCTCAGCTGGTCAGGGGAGAGAAAATACAGGGCTCATGGGTTGAGATAAGGACAGGGAGAGATCAATCACCAGTTACTCTCTTGGGCAAAACAGACTCCACTTGGGGAAATTAGTTTAATTTATTACCAATCAAATTAGAGCAAGATAATGAGAACTAAAACCAAATCTTGAAGCACCTTCCAGTCACCCCTCTCTTCTTCCAAGGCTGAACTTCACTCTCAGATTCTCTGCCTCCTTCCTGACAGAGGGGCAGGGGAACCCCAGGAAAGGGGGCTGTGGCCAATTCATCACACATTGTTTCTGCCCTTTGACACACATATTTGTAGAAAGATGGAAAGAGAGTTCTTTACTCTGAATTAGCAGTAATGCTGCACTGGATCAGACAAGATCAATAGTTCTGTGAATTACAAAGCTCCACAAAGGGCCAGAACTTTATTCCGATTGCACTGAAAAATGTAACCAGTAGGTACCAGACCTGGATTTAAAAACCTGTCCCGTGAGAGTAGGGAATAAGCACCTGCAGCTCACCATTTAAATGACCAGTGAAACCTTTGTATCTACTAAACTTCACAACAGGGCAGCAGGTATTGACATTTAGGGCTCACAAATGCATTTTCAGGACTGATCCAGTCCACATATATTCATGGTGCTGCAGGCAGGGAGGATTATAACAAAATGAGCTAAAGATGCTACTTTTCATCTGACTTCAAGGTCTGCCATGTTTCACAATTTTTCCATTGCTAATAATAAATCTGTCCCTGCCAGCAGAGTTATTTACACCAGATGAACACAGACTTCACTGTGCAGGACCACTGAATGTTTCAAAGGTCTGAAAGGTGCTTCAAATGTCAGGTGGTGACCATCACACGTGAGAGTTTCAGGGACAGTTCCTGACCCCCGAGGCAGTCACCTGTTCAGGCTCGTGAGGGCCACCTCTGTAAATCTGCATCAAGCCCACACTTAGTGCCAATCCAAGCAGCAGCACTACAGGGAGGGAAATCAAAACAAATACAACCCACCATTCTTCAAAGCAAATCCTGAAAGAAAGAGTTTCATGTAGCTTTTCCAGACCCCTCCACTAGCAGTGTAGCTCTCCTTTGGAGTAATATTAAAATGAAGTTTTGTACAATTCCACTTCACACACAGAAGTGGGAGTCCAGGAGTCAAAAGCAAGCTCACAAATATTTTTGTTTCTTCTAGACAAAAAAAAAAAAAAATCTCCTCAAACCAGACCACAAAGAGCAAAGGTCTTTGCAAACAGAGTAAATGCCTTTGGCTACTTAAAACACGATGTTTATTTTACTTCAAAGATTTTTAGACTAAATTACCTTAAAGCAAAAAGTCCAAGCAAAATACCTTGGTCTCCTTTTCTTTCCCTAACTCTTAAAACATGCCAGTTGGTCTAGACCTAGATAGCACAGGCTAACATAAATAAGTGCATCTTTCATGAAATTCATTCCATGAAGAGGAGCTAGACCACTAGACGGATGCAGCAGCTATGTTTTAAACATTCTGGCACCCCTTTTCACCCCTGTTTCCGTTTCCCTGCACCTTCCTTTTGATCTGGCCCCTCCCTAGGAGTCAGTCATCTTCCCTGGGGGAGGAAGGGTGTACTGGCACAGCTCAGCTCTGCCAGATGTTTTGAGGGAAGTTTCATTCCCTCGCTGCTACTTGCTCAAGAGACAGAGGAGGTATTGCTCCAGGCCAAGATTCCTGCTCATTGGCTCTAGCTGAGCTTTCCACCTTCTGAACTAAGAAGCCAATTCACAGAAGAAAACAGAGGGAGGGTGTATGAGAAGAGATACCCTGTTTATTTGATGGTTTGGGCTTCTGTCATCAGTGCCAACAGGTAATTTGTGATGTATGGAATGAGCACAGGTCTAGGGAAGCGTCCTTCAGCCAGTCCAGCCACTTACTGCTTTTATCCTTCAATGCTTAAGTCTCCATATTATGTTTGGGCCCAAAGCACAAAGGGGCCCTGATTTCCAGCCAACTCCCAGGCACCAGCAGGAGCACAAGAAATAGGTGCAGCAATCACAGAAGCACGTTCTTGGAAGCTCACAGGAAACCCAGGGTGGAGACTTGTGAATTTTTCTCTTGCTCAAGGACAGGCTTCCCTGCTTTCTTCCAAGGTCTTCTCCAGCTAGGAAAGCATGAGGTAAGTACAGGCACATTCCCACAAAAGCCTGAGAGCCATAAAGGCTCTACAGGAGGTAGAAGGCAGATTGCAAATTTCAATAACACTTAGTATATTAACTATTACAGATTTTTCTTTCAAGAACTGACTTTGTCAGGGAGGCTGAGAACCCAGCTGTAGACTCTAATGCTTGTTTTTTGTCTTTCCTGCAATCACATCTTATCTTTCCATACTTTGGCCTTTCTCCTTTAAATCATTAAAGGAGACTGAGGAACTGCTATTTTTGGAATTGGCCCATGAAATAAAAAGCTATATATTCATCTTAGAGATATGCTCAAGCATAATCCCACAACTTTCTACTTTATTATCATTTTCCCGACTTTTGAGGTGAAGACAATGAATCCAGTAGTCTGGCACAGTTTAACATGTGATACAGTTTCAACAAAATTTCTCTTGGGAAAAGCCTTGTCTGGTGACATTGGCAGCGCTAGTGACTGACCCCTAGGGAAGTGGGACAGTCACACACAGATGGGAAATAGCTAGGAAGGGACTACATGGAAGCACTGAAACATTAGACCCTACCCCATGGCTGAAAACTCAAGTGCGAGGTCCAGATGCTGAAGTCTGAATGTGTTAGCATCACTGTTAGGGAACTGATACTAAGTGACAGACAGATTATATTACATAAAGTTCAATTTCTGGCTGCCCACAATGGCTCCTAATTCAAACAAAGGCCTGACAAGCTACTGACAATAAATAAATCAAAGTAAAAAGCACACTGCTTTGAAACTTTAGCCTTACAGCCAGGAACATTACAGTAAGCCCATTTGTTAAAAGAACTGCTTGATTTTGACCTAATACTACTTTACCAAAGCAACTGAATATTATTGATTTCCTCTGTTATGAATTGAGATGAATAAAAACCTAAGAGATTACAGCTAAGAAGCCTTCTTTGTTCTGTATATCACTTCCACTATGCTGGTCAGTCAGATGCCATTGTTTGTCCTCCTGCTCCCACAGCACATGAAAAGTATCTTACTAGGAAATAAAACAAATGAAGAGATACAAAGCAAAAACATTTCCCAGGATTTTTACTGATTGTTTTCAGCCTTGTATCTAGGACTAATAATAAGTAAGAGAAATAGTAGCCGTTCTAAAGAATTCCCCATACTGGGTCAATTTTCTTTTTTTTTTTTTTTAATGTTCACAACACCTTGGGTCCTGGAGCCTTTGAAGATAAGGGTTGGGATTAAGATGTATATAGAAGTGATTAAAAGGCATTTTGATTTTAAAAAAGCTTACAGGCAAGCTAAGTTGAACTGTGCATGAGAGCCTAAACGCACATTCAGGAAGGCAATACAAGCTCCCCCAAATTTTAACTGACATTGGCTTTCTGTGTATTTGAATTCTCCGTGCCTTGTAGACTGCTTCAGTCAGTAATATTTAAGTTCAAGCTAGAGAAACAACAACAGAAGATACAGTTCCATGATGAAATTTGCAATTCATTAAGAAATTATAATACTCGAGAAGTCCCTATTCCAAGAGATAACAGATAAACAGAAGTTTCATCCCAGCCTTCATCCCTCATCCAAGCCACATGACATTCCTTCCTCCACTTCTTACACCTTTGCATGAAAGGTTTCACAGACAGCATCCACCACCTTCTGCCAGCTCTTTAAAGCAAATAGTTTTGCTAAGTGAAAAAGCTCTAACTCAACGCCTCCCTTAAATAATAGGAAGAATTAAATACCTGTTAGCAACTTTGTCAATGCCTCACCAAAGTAGGGAACAGGGAGAAAGAAACAGCTGTTTAAAGGAACAGACAGCTCAGGTTCTGCAGGTAACTGTCATCAGAAAGATGTCTCTCCTGCTTGCCTCCTTGTTTTCTCCACAATGATCAGTCATCTAACACCAAACTATTTGTGATGCCCTCCTGCACTTTTATTCCATTCTATGTTCCAAGAGGCATGGCAGCAGAATATCCCACTTCTCACCTGCCATTTTCCAGATGTTCACCCTAACAGACGTAAGTAGCAATAATCCACACATTTGTGGGAAATCTACGGGAACTACAGAGCTGAGGAGTTGTTACACTAAAAAGACCCTGCTGCCTGGCTCTACTTAATAAAGATTTAAAGGGCCTGAGGATATTTTTCTGAATAATCGATTCCCTCTTCCTAACAAAAAGCACTAGCAATGCTGCAGGGAGAAAATTACCAAAAGAAAACTCCTTACCCTCTATATTTACAAACACTAGTCTCTTCTTTCTAAGTGAAAGCTCATTACAGACACAAAATCAGAAGAAATCAGCAGTTGGGGCACAGATCATAGAATCCTAGATTGGTTTATGTTGGATGGGACATTAAAGATCACCTCTTTCCAACCTGTCTGCCATGGGCAGGGACACCTCTCGCTAGACCAGGTTGCTCAGAGCCCCATCCAGCCTGGCCTTGAACACTTCCAGAGATGGGGCAGCCACAACTTCTCTGGGCAACCTGTCCAGTGCCTCACCACCCTGACAGTGAAGAATTTCTTCCTGATATCCAATCTAAACCTACTCTCTTTCAGTTTGAGGCCGTTCCTCCTCGTCCTGTCACTACATGCTCTTGTGTAAAGTCCCACTCCATCTTGCCTGTAGGCTCCCTTCAGGTCCTGGAAGGCCACAGTTAGGTCACCCCAAAGCCTTCTCTTTTCGAGGGTGAAAAAAAGCTAATTGTCAGCTTTTCCTCATAGGGAAGGTGCTCCATCCCTCTGATCATCTTCTTGGACTCATTCCAACAGGTCCATGTCCTTCCTGTGCTGGGAGCCCAGAGCTGGGTGCAGCCTGCAGGTGGGGTCTCACCAGAGCACAGCAGAGGGGCAGAATCCCTCCCTCGACCTGCTGCCCAGGCTGCTTTGGATGCAGCCCAGAGCACAGCTGGCTTTCTGGGCTGCGAGTGCTCATGACATGTCTGTGAAGATACGACTTGGTTTTAAAGACAGAAACACCCCTGCACATAAGCTACAAAATAAACGAAGCTGCCTGGGATTGAAAGCTAACAGTCCCTTGTGTCTGAACACGTAGAAACCATAGTTCAGCTGCTTTCCAAAAGTCAAATCAACTCATGGAACAGGAGATTCTCTTAATCAGAATTTCTCTTAATGTCTTCACTAGCATTTCAGTACCATGGTTTGCTGACCTTGACAAAGTAAAGATTGACAGACTGCCTGTTTCTTTCAGGAATTGTTCAACAGAATGGACACAGTGTGCATCTTTGTGTGACTTGATGCATGGCTGAGCTTCTCACCTCTGACTCTCATTGGCCATTAACCTGACATAATCAATTAAGAAGAGGAAAGGAAATTTCACATTATTGCTATACTACTTGAAAGCATTTTTCCTACATTGTAGCACGGAGTTTCCTAGTTCTCTTGCCAAAATATAAATGTAGGTCTCTGTTTACAAAGTTATTACTTTCAATTACTACTGCAAACTTCTGCTGCTTGAAAAGTCTACAAGATCCCAGATCTATTCCCTCCACCTTATCCATTGTATCACAAAAGTATTTGTAAGCAGATACCACTGTAAAGTTGACTTGTATAGTCAGAACACTGCCCCTAATTTTCCTGAATTATTTTTCCTTGTGGATGAGACAACAACTCCCTAAGCTAGTTCAGAATTAGGAGTAAGGAAGAATTATTTCTTTATATCTTTTTAAACTCTGTTTGTTGTGAAAAGGTGTATGACTCATGGTGGTTAAATATTTAACTGTTTCGCTAACGAGTGAACTCCTAACATGTGAGTATGAAAACACGTGTCATTGCATCTGAAAAATCCCACTCATATCCAAGGAGCCTTTTAAAATTTTTATACACATATATTAATACATATAGAAACACACACGTTAGGAATCCATAAGGTAAGTTGCTGTTTCGAGACTACTCTACACAGGAGTTGGGGCTTGGTTGTGTGTGTTGTATTTTTTTTTTTTCCTTTTTATCAAAACAACTGCAGTAATTCAACCCCAAAGGTGCCTGTTATTGTATTAATACTAACAATGACATAATAGTACAATTATACCCTGTGGGACTGGGCTACACTGACACGTGCAACCACGTGCCCACCATCACTTCAAAGACAGAAAGAGATTGAAGATACTACCCCACCCCGCTCCTCATTCCTGCACTTCTCATCGTGGAGATTACCACCCACAAAGCTCAACAACCATACCCTGCTGTGGAAGTGCTCTTTGCCCTCTTTGTTACAACCACAGTAGGTTTTACCATCTTTGGTGGCAAAAATAAAAAAGGCTTTCTGGGGCAGCCGGGCACTGCAGTGGACTATGGAAGTGAAGACAGTACAATCCAGTTCCAGGCACTGGTAAATCCCATGGAGGGGCTGCAGCAAAGAGCTAGCAGATGACTGCTGCTTAAGATTTCCAGAGAGACATGCTTCTGCAAACCTACCTACACCCTGCCTGTTCTAGCTGAGTTTCAACAAAACAGCTTTTGTTTGTAGAGATGGCCTGGCTGCCAACTCAGGTTCAATAACCAGCTCTGGATTATGGTAGGCTGGCCTAGACCTGTAGGATAAATTTAATCTCAGCCAAGTTGTCCTCAACCAGCTGTCAGGCTGCAATCCTGCTGTCCTGCAGCAAAACAGACAAAAAGTGAACGTTAAATGCTACTTAATTCCTTATTCAGTCAAATCAATACATGAGAGGCACAAGCTTCAGTGTGGAAAATAAGACCCAAAATCTCAGGCAAAAAAACCCCCAACCAAAACCTTCACAGTTCTAAGTTAAGAAATGAGACAAGAACTTAAATATATTTTCCTTTTCAGTGTTGTGACTGCTGAGGCCCATCACTGAACCAGAATGCTTGGAGCAGGCCAGAGCTGGGACTTCTGGAAATTGTGTTTTCTCTGCCTCAGTGCCTCGCTGTGCAAGAGCCCGCTCAGAACTTCCTTCCCCTCACCTTTTCAACCACTTTGTTTGTTTAGTCTGCGAGGCCTAAGAGGGTAGCAGCTATCTTCTAGAGCATGTGGCTCCACACTCTACTAGGTGTTGTACTCGATCTTACAGGCAGGGCTGTAATGGAAACAACAATAATGTCCTTTCTCAGAAGAATAACACGAGTCTGCTTGTAAATTGTGTTGCAGATAAAGTTTCCATCACACTTTTAACTATCAAAAGCTAACAAATCTTACTCTACAGTTCCACAAACAGTTTAAGCCAGAACTGTTGCCAAAAGAAGCAATCTCATCTGGCCAAAAAAAAGGTTACTTTGAACCCATCTGGGTTCTCCAAGGCAATTGACAACGGAGCTGCATAAATGCTTGTGTTGGCAGAAGGAATGGAGCAGCAGGATCATTTCTTCAGGTGGCAGTGCCAGTTTATGTAGGCTGAAACCCTCTCTTGGAAGTGCAGCCTAGGTTCTTTGAAGGATTTATCTCACAAAGCCAACTTAGCGTGGAAAAGCTATGGATCACCCAATTTTACACATAAAACTGCTAATATTCACTTCCCAAGAATGCTGCAAGGTTAAGCACACTCGTGTTTGTAAGGCATTACAGACGTAAGATTAGTAAATATTTGATTTTCTCTCCTCCCTTTCCCCCAGCCTTGGCCACTAAGGATAACTCATTCCAAGCTCCATATACTAAATCAATGACTTGGAGCAGCTCCTAGAAGGCAGCTGTCAAGCTCCCTGCCTGTGGGGATGATGGAGGTCAGTCACCATACACACACAATCCCATTTAAAACTGGCCTGCAATGCTCAGCCAAAACAGCATCTAAATGCATTGTACCCACCCGTGCTGCAGGGAACCACGGAACAGACAAATCACCTCTGCAGCAGACACCCTTTCTCACCTTGATCTGGAGAACAGCTCCACAGGAATAAAGGACAAGTAAATCAACTCCTTTTGCGTGCATTCCACGTGTAAACACATCCTGTCAAACTGACAGAAACAACAACGAAAAGGAGAGTTTCTGAAAGGTACCTTAATAAGGATGTTAACAACATGCTGGAGGAAAAAAGAGGCCAGCTTCAGTGTTATTAGCATAAGGGAGACCATCAAAGTGAGGCAGCACATAGCTTGCTTTCACAGACTGGGTGTGAAAACAGGCATTTTGGTTATTTTGTTAGTACTTCAAAGTCCGGTTTCTGAGCGCCAGTAACAGCTCTTGGTTCCCCATCATCTTAAAAATATGCTCCGCGTCAATGGGTTAGGAGGAAATACCTGATGTAAGCACTGCACTAAGGTACAGGTCCCTGAAATCGGTGATCAGTGGGGATAGCTGAGCAGTGCAGAGGTTTTAGGAGATTTATCCCAATATTTGGTCCCTAGAGGGAACTCAGAAGCCTACAGAACTTACTCTGCTGTGGAGCCTCTGACCGCTGTGGCTACCAGGGCACATGGGCACCCATCCTTGTTTGCTCCCCAGGCACAGAACGCGCCACGAACACGGAAAAGAAAACGCAGTACGTGGCAGCGCTCTGGCCTATCAAGACTTCTCCAGCAGCTCAGTACAAACACCATGTTCTGAGCTCCACAATTCATTTATTTCATAAGCTGAGATAAAGTGTAAATGCCCATGCTAAATACTACTAGCCACTGAATCAACAACTTTAATAAACTTCCACAAGGCCTTTCTGATTACTGAGATAAAGTAGAATTGGGCCTCATAGTACAACAGGAGCAATCCTAGAAACTCTTTGTGCAGGACAAGTTTAACACAACGCATGCTTCAGTCATGATGACATTTTTTATACTACCAAAATAAAAGTAAATTAGATAAAAATACATTTAAAACATTAAATGTGAGATAAATACAGTTTGCAGTTACATAAATCAAACTCATGCTTCCTAGGTTGCCCCTAAGTACAAGCAGACTCTGTTGAAGAAATCTTTCCTACTACATCCTGATCCTGTTAATATTTATGCACACAGGAAGCTCCACTGAAGTCATGATGACGACTCTCACACACAAAGTTAAACACACTGCACAATTGCAAGTCTCATGCCATAAAAACTTCACTTACAAACACAGAACGTAATTTAGTTGCCTCTGCACATACACATCTAAGAAAAAAACCCCAGCATACAGTCTTGCCTTTTCCCCCCACCTCGTCTAAAGCTAGAATAAACTCTCAACAGGGCAGAATTGCCAGAGGCTCTACTCAATACAAATGAAATCCAGCTACAAGTATTTTTTCCTTCAAATTATTGATGAAAAAAGAAACATTCTATATATAAATACATATGTAAAGAAGCATATACATAAAAACACGTGAAGAAATAAGAGCATTCTCCCATGTAGTTGTTCTCTATCTGTGCACAAAGTCAGATATTTTTCACTTTTTTCCTGGCCTGGCAAATTGCTAAAAGGATGCTCATTTATTCACTCCCCTTCCAAGAGCTGTTAGCTCTCAGTGCCGAGACGCTCTCTGCTCCTGTCAAACACAGAAGTCAAGAAAGAAAATAACGAAGTTTTTTTGAAAACAAACTCACAGAAGTTTACTTTAGAAACTGCCAAGAAAAAGAAAGCCACCAAGAAGTCCAGTTGATTTTGGGTTTTTAGCCAATTAATTGAACCCACTTAACCCAACATTGCAAAATAAAGTTCTTAATACATTCAACTTAAGTTATTTTCTGTCCACTAACTCCTGGAACCTCCCTTCTTCTTAGGCACTGGCACTCGCCGCTTTTCTGCACTACAGCTACACCACACCTGCAGAGTTTATTCCAGTTTTGCCTACCAAGGGCCACTTAAAGCCATTCAAGGGCCACCAGCTAGTGACAGCTGGCAAATTCAAACCTGTCTCAGTAGTCTATCATATGTAATCAATTGCAAATAGAACTTCAACAGACTCATCCCATTATTTCCTAGCTAATTCCCCCTGGGAAAACAAGCCAGCAAGCTTCCACTTTGAATCATGAAGCTAGTTTTGCCCCTGCCTCTCCTCCCAGCTTCTCCCTTTCCCTCCCTTTGCCTCAGTCCGCGGCGCTGTTTCAGTTTTTCGGCTTGATACCCGTTATGTTATGTCAGCTGTTACATTACGCTTAAAACAATAGACTCCAGCTGGCTGAGGTCAGATGTGAAAACAAGGACCTAACAAAGCCAGAGACCCTCCAGTTAGACCGAAATTGAGATACACACTGAATGTAGCACTTAATGACAAACTACTTTCCAGACATTTGGGCAAAGCATAAAGGAAACACCTGTCACTGCAAACATTACACACTAATCCAGATAAACCCTAAATTTAAAAATCTTTCTTTTCACTGCTTGGCTATAGCGTGCACCACTGTTCCACAGTTTTAATTTATTTTTTTTTCCAAGATGGAATTTGTATTACTCTGCTTGTTTACTAAAATAATAAATAGTGAGAAATACGTATAATTTCAAAGAAAATATGTTTACTATGTTTCTTTTGGAGTTTACAGAGTGAATGTTCCAATGTTTGACATGGATTTACACCCCAGAAAAGTTTAGTCAAACTTTAACCTGTAAGTAGGAAGCTTGACAAAAGTGAATAACAAATGTAACTGTGAATGAAACGTGCCAATTTTCAGTGATGGCATTTTCTTAGCTGCACCTTTGAACACAAGTTGTTGGAATGTACCTGTTCTTAAAAATAAAGAAACAAACCACCGGTCTACTGTGTGATGTATGAAGGCAAATATGAGTCTTGAGAACAGGTGAAAAACTAGTAACTCCAGAGAATATACCCTCTATTTTTCAAAACCCTGCATAAAAGTTAAGAGCAGCGTTTCCTGAAAACGTTCACATTACTGCAGGCCGCGTACGACAAGCTGGGATGCTCGCCCTGCGCAAAAGGACAACGTGGCACCCTGCTCATTTCGGTCTCTGGCCGAGCCCCCCGTGGGGCCAGGCAGGGAGATCCCCGTGTCCGATCATGTGGGCCACCAAGCAGCCAGCAGACGGCTCCAATCCATCACCAGTGGCTTGTGCTGGCCCACAATCTGTCACCAACCCCACCCCGAGCTCCAGGAAGGTCGCTCTTCCCACAGCCCGTCCTAGGCCTCAGAGTCTGAGTCCCAAAATGCCTGGTACTTCCCAGCCACCTCATCCCAAAGGGGGTAAATGCTAAATTCTGATTCCTTCGTGCACAGCGATGGAGTTGCAGACTTTATTTTAAATGACAGTGTTCAGTTATGCTGCCACACAACTCCAGGTACAGAAATCCCAGAGAAGGGATTTTTCTTTCCAAAGTTTCTAGAAAAGGCAGAAACAGAAGTAACCCATTTTCTACATCCAGGCCACTCCACTGTAGCAGCCTAAAATAAGAATTCAAACACACAATGTTTGGACTTTCTAGCTGAAATGTATGGATAAGTGTAAAAAGAGATGTGGACTTTTTCTAGTCAAACTGCTGCTTATTCTTATCATCTCCATCGAAAGGCCATTCTTGATGGTAACTTTAGAGAAATTTAGAAATTTCTTTCTTTTATCCCAACAAAATAGGAAACATTTAATAACACCAAGAGCGTACCTGGCAGGACATAACATATTGGAAGGCTTTCTGTGTTTTAACAAGTTTAAGAACTTTTTCTTTCTCCTCCATGCAAACACTTGCCCAATTCATTTCACTGAAAGCATCAATTGTTCTCTTTCTTTTTTTTTTTTTTCTAAAAGCCATCCACAGGATGAGCAATAAAGTAAACCAAACGGCATGAATTTTGTGGCTCCACCACAAAGTTGCCAGAGTTTTCTCTGGCACCAATGTTTACACTGCCCTTTTCTCCCATCTCTCTCTCCACAAATTATGATTGCTAATTACTCGTATAAAATTCCCCAAGCCCATGTGGAAAAACATTTCTTTATTAAGAGGTCACTTCTTCCAAAATACATTTTTATCTAGTTCAGGACACCATCCAAGGTCAGAAGCAGCCACCCCAGGAGAACACAGCACGGTCCAACGCTGCCCTCTGCAGATTTTAAGGGGAAACTCCAGCGCCCTTCTACAAGTTTTTGATTTTTAGCACACGTCAAAACAAAACCAGCTCATCTCTCCCTTACTGGTCTTAGCATGCTCTCATTCCATATCACCTCTTCATTCCTCCTTAACTCAGATTTCATCTACACCAAACCAGAGCAAGAGGCTTGTCTTTAATGGTTTTTTTTTTAAAGCACTCATTTAATGAAATTGGTTCAGCTGTCCCTAACAGATAGCCTATTTCCACTTTAGAAGCATCTGATTTGGCTCCATTTGACCTGCTCAGAATGGACATAAAGCAGAATTTAAGCATGTTCACGCAACCTTCTGAACCAAATGCATTAAATCCTTTTAACATCACATTTCCATTAAACACATAAGTCTCTTCTGCAGGCCAGGGGAGTTGACAAGGGACTGCTTTGAGAACAGCTGGAACAAGTTAAGATCTTACTACCAGCAACATTTCAAACCAACGCAGCTGATTTTGCAGTGAGGCAGATTAGAAGCACTCACGTTATCTGCCAGCACAGCTCAGCCATAAACATCCCAATCAGGGGCTGAAATGCAGCCAGAAACACCTGGGTGCAGATTCAGGGGAAGATTCCTGTTCCAGCTACTCCTTATACTGTTACCTCATTAAAAGGGGAGAGGGCAATTTTAATTTCTAATCAGGTTTTCTGAGCCTTCAATTCACTCACAGCTGGCATAACTCCTACAAACTAAAATGTAAAGGAGCCAACTTTGAGTGAAAGCTGGGATTCTCCACTTCAGCTGTCAGTGGAGTGACAGAAAGGAAAGGCTGCAGTGAGTGGCTCCCTGGACAGGTCTTTCTGCAGGTCCAACAAAGGAAAAAGACTGAAGACCATAAATCCACTAGACACATCTTCCACACCAGCTGACCTCACCTTGGGTCAGCCCAGGGGACATTGCTGAGGCTGCAAAGACAAATTTTTCACTTTCTCAGCTACAGTTGTTCTTCAGAGTCTGTAGACTAGATTAATCTGTAGAGCTGTCACTAGGCATCTTTTACAGATATTAAATTCATTTTACTTTTCAAAAGGAGGCATATGCACCAATGCAGATGGTGAGTCTGCATTTTAGCCTTCTTAAGCAAGGAATATTATCAGGACAGAAAACTGCTGGAACCCCTTTGAACTGGGTATTCTCTGTGAAGACCACCTTCAGAAGCAAAAGCTGTAGGTGTTTTCGTCTTTCTTTCTCCAAAGACCCACAAAACACCCCAGCAAACAAAAGCCAAGGTTTACACTCAAAATAAAACATTATATTAAAAAAGCAACATAAACTAGATTTCCTATGGGCTGACTGTGCCAGTTTCTCATAATTGTAAGAATAATTTCAATGCCAACAAAGTAAATGTTAATAAAATGAAACTATTGCCTTTTTATATTCATTTGCATTTTTTGAAGTTTAAATATTGTTTAATCTCTTCAGTAAGAAGTATGCTGAAGTAGAAAAGGAACTTAGAAAGCTGGAAAGAGTTTATACTTTCATCATAAAAACATAGCCTTTTTCTTCCCTTTTTTTTTTATTTGGAGAGAATCAATATTGAAATGAGATTCCTACCAGAAAATAGCTTTTTCAGGCACACCAAATATCCCTTGGTTCAGCAGAATATTTAATCCCCTTGGATCAGGCACTTGGATTTTCGTAGATCATGCTGAGATAACAGCATTCTGCTGTGTTCTGGCACCATAAAAATCCTTGCTTATGAAAATAAAAGAAAAAATATGGCCTCTCTGGGAACATACATCTCTGCACTACTTTTTTCCATAGTTTAGACACTGCAGCCTCAGAATCAATTTTTACACTGATAAACCACATTCTCTTTATGAGTCATGGCAAAAGCTCTCCCGCAGCACTATTTTACGCGGGCCAAGTGTACACAGGACTCTTCAAAATGATGATGCTTTCACAGCCTTGGCTCAGACTCCAGCTCACGCTGGGCAAGTGCCAACGAGCAACTGGAGTCAAACCCCCTCCGACAGCACCATCTAGTGAAAAAAAAATTGAGAAAATAAACACATGCAAATTTAAACAGTTTTCACTGCATTCTAGAAACGAACAAAAGGCCAATTCTCTCCTAATCTCCCATTACAACTGCATTTAGGTATAGCTTTCATCAGGGCTCTTTGCCTAGTGAAGTGTGGTGACAAGTAGAGAAAGATTCAGCAGCTAATTGTAAGCTTTTTGTCTAAATCTGGAACACCACTTGGAACACATATAAACTTGCCCCTGTTTATTTTTCCAATGCTAAGCTTGCGTTTTTCTTGCTTTGATGAGACATAGAAGTGTTTCTTAATGCTTTAAAATTACTGATAGCATAACATCTTGTGTTTTGTGCTGTGCTAGTGGGAGGTGATATTTTAGGACAGCCAGCTCCAGAATAAAATCAAAATAATATATACGTATAATCTCAACACCTTTTTTAGCTTTTATTTTCATGTTATTGTAATATCTTGTATGACTATATTAGTAAAGCATGAAATTATTTTTTATGAAAAAGGGCACACAGCTTCTATCTGTAACTTCAATGGGACCAGGCTCCCTGCTTTCAAAAAGACTACCTGCTGAATTTATAAAGGTGCTCAGATCTTTTACAGGGTCAGAACCGAACAGTTGGGTTATTTGGAGGAAACAAGGCAGTATAGCTATTAATTGTGAGTGCTTTTAATGGTCTTCTTTAATTAGTTTTCCAATCAGGAGGAACAGCTTCTGCTCTTTTCCCAATGCGTATCTTCAGTGCCACGCAACTCCAGTTTCACGGGATTACCTGAGGTCTGAAACCACAAACTCTACACGGCCAAAGTTCCTCCATTCTCACTGCCCTGCCCAGTTAAGCCCAAGCAAAAGCCATCTCCAGGACTCCCATACTCCTGGTAGGTTGCTGGTACACTGCTGCTCCTCTGAGCTCTCTCTCATTTAGTATTCATTTGTCAATCAAATCGCTTGCCCTCCTTCACTCACCTACAATGAGAATGTTGCCTGCTTGAATTTTCTGGCTCCAACTAAAAATCATTACTGTCAAAAAATAAAAAATCCTTCTGTAGACACAAAAAAGAAATTAACTCCTACCGCAGAGCAGTAGAAAGAGTGCTCTCCTAATCTTCCATTTCTCCTTACAGCACCATTTGGTTTGGAAGTTTGCACTCTGTCTTTTCCTGTTTTGTGTTGTAATCCCTACATGCTGTTACAATTTATTTTACTTCCTTCTTTCCATTTTGCAGTCTCTTTTCAACCAGCCCTCTGTGATTAGATCTGCCCCTAAGAACTCAGTTACATCTATTTTTTGACAACTTGTAATGCTACCCTAAAGTCAAAGAAAAATCTCTTCTAAAAATAAGAGAATAGGAAATTTCACTGGGTAGATGCCAACAGGAGTGAGATTCTGACATCTATATTTGTGTTCCGAGATGCCACAACTCCTTGGAAAGTCCCGCTGAAACCGGATAGAGCAGAGAGCACGTTGGCCCATCTACAGCTCTGGATGGATGGCTCCCCATAATCCCCACAGGTTTCATTCAAATTACCACAGTTAATCCTTTAAGAAAACAATATCAGACTGCGCCAACATTGAACAAACAGACAACTGCTTATTTCCCGTAAAACCCACGACAGCAGGATTTCAGTTTTGGAAATTAACCACAGTTTTTCCCACTATGTAGAACAGGAACACTGACACACCATGCAGCGGTTCCCTCACTACTTGGAGAGGAGGATCATACAGAATTGTAGAAGTACACAATCCATACTGGATCTTACACACACACACCGTGTGTAATCCTGAACGCTTTGCATGCCCCTTGCACTGCCTGTACTGCCCAGATACAGACAACACACGCTGCACACAGGATGGACAAACCAAAACAGGCTCCATGGTTTCACAGGGTGCGGGCAGGCAATGAAACCTTACTACTTATGTAGTCACTACAAATTGTTTCACCAAGACAACACACATGTAAAATATTCTGATATATTGCAAAGATGAGTGAGACATTACCAGGAGTTAAATTCATCACAGACATTGGCAGAAGTTATGGATAACAAAACCTATTAGTTATGGAGTAAAATACCCAAAACAAATTAAATCTGTACAAAAAAGGAAACGTCAAATCACCAAAAAAGGAAAAAAAAAAAAAGAAAAAAGGTACCAAATGCAGAAATAAATGCTCTTAGCTGGCTCTAATTATGTTACACCTAGGAGTTCAAACATCTTACAAATTAGTTAAAAATAATATACAGGAATAAAGGCAATTCATACAGAAATAGTGTGACTGACACTAAATTTAATACAGTATATTCTTATTCTTACAGCATGCATATTGGGTATAGAACCTCAGCATATTTCATAGATAAACAGACAAAATTTATTAGAATTGATGGGGTTCTTAAGTGAATTTTTTCATGTGAATTGTGGTAATACACCTAATGATATTACTGGAGCATTGTTACAATATCTGTTTCAAACAAATAGTTAAATTGCTAGTCAGCATTTTCTCAGTATGGTGACAGTGTTTCCACAAGTTAAATAATGATCATTTATTTATAAATAAAAGGAATCAATGATTTAGCAGGGCGTATTCCACTAGTGAGGTGCAACAAATTCATAAAAGCTTGGCTGTTTAAAATCATGCCTCTCCAACCTCAAAACGAAGGCTCTTCAATGAAATCCAGGCTGGCAGGACACAAATACTCCTGAAGCATTTGTTGATACATTTATGTTACAGCACGGGTGTACTATAAATAGGGTGACTGTGCTTTCTCTACTGAAGGGAAAAAGCATCAGACAGGTAGAGCAAGTTGTCTTAAAGTCAATGGTCATGACTCTTCCACTTTTCAAACAAAGCTGGATATGACACCAGCTAATGAAAGGACTTCCACTTACCTTTTTCCCCTGATATGGCCAGGTGTCTGGTCTTCAGTATGGCTGAAAAAAGTATTGACCCAAGCAACAGGAGGGATTCAAGCTTAATTAGAATAACTGTATGTGTTGGACACACCACAGATGCCCTCAGAACAGGCCACTGAGGGTATAACTTCATTTTCGGACTACTGACTTTCGGAATTTCCGAAGCTTTACAGACTCATTAGGGAAAAGCAGAAAAGTCTCTTGTCAATTAAACCATAAGGAACATTTTATTTGATATGGTGTTAGCCCAGGAGATCAGAATTTGCACAAAAGGAACAAACACACATCAATCTCATTAATGTCCACATACATACCATCCAAAATAATGTCCCTGTAGCAAGAGCTGCATACTGCTCAATTGTAGAAAGCACGCTGAAGATAAGGCATATCAGCACAATAAGGAAGCTGCAAATAAAAGAAATACATATATTAAAATAATGTAATGCAGTGTAATAACCTCTAGGGAAAATAGATAATTATGCCATCGAGATCAGAATTTGCACAAAAGGAACAAACACACATCAATCTCATTAATGTCCACATACATACCATCCAAAATAATGTCCCTGTAGCAAGAGCTGCATACTGCTCAATTGTAGAAAGCACGCTGAAGATAAGGCATATCAGCACAATAAGGAAGCTGCAAATAAAAGAAATACATATATTAAAATAATGTAATGCAGTGTAATAACCTCTAGGGAAAATAGATAATTATGCCATCACAAATCATCTGTTTACACTGAAATGTCATTGGTATTGGATTATCCCAAAACACAGCTGGGAAATTTTGCATGATTCTGCTTCCTGTTGGATAGTTTATTTCTCTTCAGACACTGAGGTTTCGGGCTGGACATTATCAAATGAAACCATATGGCAACACTAGCTTTAACCTACCTCTAAGATTTGCTGTTTAGTGGCTTCTCATGAAAAGAGCATTCCTTGCTCTTTCCCATTTTAAGGACTACTTTGGATGAATCACCGCACAACCCTCAAATATGTTTCAAATATTTGCCTTTCTGCTGATCCAAAGCCCAATAAACTGAAAAAAACCCCCACAGCTAAGCCAAAGTTTAATAGGCTGTGCTAGACTGTCTTTTATAATTGATCCCTAAAAGGCCCCAAATAAATAAAGTGTGACACATGGCATTTAAAACACAGCCTGGTTCCACCTAATTCCAAACCCCTGCCATGGGCAGAGTCACCTAATCCCATACAGGTTGATCGGAGCCCCACCCAGCCTGGCCTTGAACACTTCCAGGGCTGGTGCATTTGTCCTTAGGGAAGGGGTCCTGGTTTCCAGCATAAGATTTGGGACAGCCAGGGAAATAGCCCAGCTGTCTGTAACCTCCCAGAAATCCTCTTCCCCCATGTGGGGAGCAAGGCTGCTCAGCCCTGCAGCCTCTGCCTTCAAACCCCTTCCCTGAGCAGCTTCAGCTGTGCCCAGCACCCCACAGGACTGCTGCTTCCCCTAAAGGAATGAAACACATGTGGAAGAAAACCATTTAACGCCCTAACTGGATGCTATCCACTACACACCAGCCATAGGCAGCTTCCAGCTCCCAAAGAACTGCGTGTTTCTTTTAGAAACACAACATGAGCAATCAGCAAGACTGAAAACATCCACCTGTTACACACAAAGTTAGATGTTAGGGCTATTTGTCACAATTCTGTTGATGCAAGCAACACCAATCCTCTGTACCCAACTGAAACTTGCTGCAAAATCCACTAACTAAATCACCCATCCTGTTACACACCTCTAAAACAGTTAACCATTTTTAAACTAAAAAAAAAAAATAACACAACAAAAAAAATTGTCATAGTGAATAAAACTGAACTCAAGAGAAGTATTAAATCAGGACATCAGATTGGCATAGCTCAGCTGAAGTCATCCAGAGCCTCTTCCTTTATTCAGAGAAGTGAGCACTTCTTTGGGTGAATCTTTTGAAAGGCCAAGCACTCAAGAAAACAAAACTGTGTTAAGGTTGACAGAAGCCATGCCCCTCAATGATTGCTTCAAGATACAGTGTATACAAGTGCAAAGCACCCACAGAAAAATGATGCCGGAATCACAGAATCATCACAGTTGGAAAAGACCTCTCAGACCAAGCCTGATCTTTGACATTATGGAGTCCAGCCTTTGAGATTGTACTACCAAATAGTGGAGAGAAAGTTTGCACGTAATTAGGCACAAATATCAAGTAGACAATGAAATTAATAGAGATTGCCACATATCAGTATAAGTACCCATATAAAAATATACTTTACCTAAGCAAAGTATAAGTATGTGGGTGCTTGATTCATCTCTCAAGTCTTCTTTCTCATTTTACCCTGTATCTCTACCTTTGGGCATTCTTAAGCACGAGTAAGCTGTGCAGGCAAGGCAGGAGAATGCAAAGGTGAGTCAGTCACTTGAAACATAACATAAATGTTCCATAAGTATCCAGCCCTTCTGCCTGCAATATTCTCACTATTCCATAAGAACAATACACATGACAATATGAACATAAATGAGGTCAGTTGCACAGAGACAACTGTGAGGCTCTCTGGATTCAAAGTCCAACACACATAAGATACCAGTTCAACGCCAGAATGAGTTGCAAGGGAGGAGCAGAACCAATTCACAATTGTTACTTCATCCCTGAATGGCAGTAGACACGTTCGAATGTTTAACTCAGCCAACACGTGGAACCACAAGGGGGCAACAAAGCAAAGACTATCCCGTTTCTGTCCCTTTCCTAAGCAAACACAAAACCCTACGAAGCATTGAAGTTCATGTGCTGAAGTGACAAAAAGTTTCATTTAGGGTCAATCGTTTGCCAGATCTCTTTGCTTGTTCCTATTAGAGAAACTGATGGCTGAGGTAAGAACTGCCTCAAGTGCTAGTCACCACACTATCTACCTGCTTCTACGGGTTTTCATGCACATTGACCCATTTCAGTCTTACTGATTTTTTTTTTCACCCCCAGGAAAGCTCTTACAATTCACTGCTGTGCTCTTTCCAGGCTGATACACGAGACACCTTCATAACCACAGATACACATTATGCCAAGCAAAAGAAGGATGTTTGGTCAGGCATTGCTGCTTCGTGTCTGTTTCTTTGGCGTGAGAGAGATGACAGCCACAAGGAGCCAGTGCAGCACCACAGCTGAGCTACTCACCCTGTTACACCGGCATTGTTATTTCGCTTAGATCAATTGCACATAAGGAACAGACGGTGCAAAATTAAGTCATTAAACAAATACACATGGTGTCCTCATCCTCTGGCATGAGTCTACTGTTTGTTGCCTTCCAAAACTCAGCTTTGTTTTCGTTTTGGTATTAGTGTAGTGGCACCCTTCTCCACCTCTGAAGTGTAAGAAGGGAATTAGGCACCAGTAAAATGAAAACAGGAAGTTTGGCATCTTTTTTTTCTTTCCTTTCTCTTTTTTGACAATTATCTCCTCTTTCTTCAGCCAGAAGTGGAACACAGATCCCCAGTTACTGCCTAGGCAGCAGACAAGTCCACAGGAGATAGTTACAAACAACAGTGGCAGGAACAGACTCTGCCTCAAACTTGAATTTGCTTATGCAAAAATCATCCTAGGGCAATTTAACTGGCCAGCCTCAGAAAAGCAAATATTACAATTTAACTACAATATAACCTTATCATGCTTACTATCACTTTACTGTGATTGCTATTACTAGATTAAAAAAAAAAAAAAAAAAAAGAAACCAACTTGTCTTGATACAGGTGCTAAGCATGTAAACTCTTCATTCAACCAGTAAATATCAGACAAACTAACGGGCAACTGATTCCACGCTGGTATAATTTTTTTAATACACATTTTTCCTCTAAAGGAGAGACAGTCAGCAAACACTGGAATTTGCTAAACTCTAGCAGTCAGGGCTTCATCTCGTGCAAACCACGAGTCTTTTATCTCCTGAAACCCATTGCTTGCTTACCCTCTATGCACAAATGGGACCATCTTCAAGAAAGGAAGCAGAGTGATGAGTTCAGGCTCTTGTCAGCTCTGATCTCACTCTGTGATTGTGGGGCCAAGCAAACATTAGCGATGAGGAGATAGCCTGTGAAGTTTTTCATGTTGTCTCTCCCAGGTTACAAAGTAGCACGTGCTTCCATGTAGATGTCACATCTGCTGCATCAGTAGATACATTCAAAAATAGCTTTCTGCTTAAGTCATATCTTACAGTGCAATGGGGTCTTTTAAACCAAGAATTTTGCAAGTGGCTGATCACATCTGCACTTCTTGATGAAACCACAACACCACTGTTAAAGCAGCGTGGCAATGACAAAGCAGACATTGTCTTTCATGAACTCTGTTTTTGGTAGACTAGTACAAGGAGACCCGTGTCCCCTCAGACAACACTATTTTACTCAAAGCCAGTTTCTCTGGTTGCCTTTTCAACTCGGTTTTCCCAGGCAACTGCAGACCTGGTGGAGCCAGAGCCAGGAGTGGAGCTCAGTGTGCACGGAACAGCACCAGGCTGCAGCACCCCAGTCCCGCCGGGAGCTCACCCACATTCCCAGCCTGCAGCCAGACTCGGGAGGTGTGTCTGTGCTACACCACTCTCCAACAAGAAAGGTATGAACACAGACACTGGAGGATGGAGAGTCACACGAGGCAGTGACTGCACAGTATGTGGGCAAACATTTAATAAGTAATAAGTTTTGTCGTGCTTCATTGCGTCAGACAGACAGTTCAGGTAATTTTTTGTCTCCAACAGGTTTGAGAAGCTAGAGCATTTCCACAAAAGAATCAGTCAGCAGACACGGGAACATGGCTAGCCAGCATATGTCCTGTACTTAGTAACAGATCGGAAATATATCAAGAGCTAAAGGTAGATTTCATGTTTTCTGACTATTTTGGGATATATTTTGACTCAAAGACAGACCTATGGCTTTTTCCCTGACCTCAGTGTCAGCTGCAGGAACTTGACACATTTTAGGTAGCTATCAGTACTGTGCAGCCTTCAGCTGCTGAGCTTTTTCTATATTTAACTATGATTTTTGAACATTAGCATGTCTTTTCTGTGGCTTGAAACAACGTGTAGAATGATCAAAGGAACAATAAACCACTTACTGAGAGATAACAATGCTCATTTAGTGAATGTCACAGGTAGGAGAACTGATAAAGGTTTATAAAATATGTCCAGTGATATGAGCAAGAACATTTAGAAAAACAGTGCATGAGACATGCTGGAAGTACTTACTCACCAGAATAATACAGTCTCATGCACATGCAGCTGTTATCATCAAAACCAGTACTAAAATGTGGGTAGATTTCATTCCTTCTTGCAGTGTTTCTTACACACTGAGCTGACCTTAAATACATTTAACAGATGAGAAGGGACAGGCAAAGTTCAGTCAATTTATATCAGCTTGAGCTCTAACCATCCAGGAAGACAGACAGTTTTTCCTCATTCAATGTCACAAGCTGCCTTAAGTCTGGTTTTTCTAACAATTTTTATTCATTACAGCTGTCAGTCTTGGAGATATCCAACTACTGGTGCCCTTGGGTAAAGGGAATATTATTTTAGCTGGTAACTGCCAGCTAAAAAGCAGTTAGCAGCATCTGTGCTTTTTTTTTGTTTGGCACGAGGTCAGTGGCTAGTTGCAGTTCATCCTCTCTGTCTACTGGAGAAAATGATTGTAACTACAAAAACAAATATTCTGCGGAAAAAAAAGAAAATGTCTTTAGTGTGTTTCTATGTGCTTAGCTTCTACCTAAGCCCCCTTCTTGAATCTGTCTGCCCTTATTTTTACACAACTAGACTGTCTTTCTTTGAATGCACAGCTCTGTTCAGTCACATACATGATCAGTCATCTATCCTGTAACTCAGAGGTGCTTTCGTTTTGTGAGGTTTTTTTAGTTTGTAGGATTTTCTACAGCTTAAATAACTACTTTTTTTTTTTTTTTTTGCCATTTAGCTTCTAACTGTGACACATTTCTTAAGTAAACAAAGTAATTTAAAGTTTAACCTCCTCTAAGTACAGAGCTTTGCAAGAACTGGAAGGATGACATTGAGAATGAACAACACGAGCGTGCAGATTGAACTTGGGCAGATTCTTATCTCGATCATCATAATTTGCAAACTATAATGCTGTTGGATATCACAATAGTTCATTAAAACACATGACAGCATCATGATTTCGTCTTTCATCCCCATGGCTTATGCTTGCTGACACTTTTCAGACTGAACTCAAAGGTCAGTGGTATCAGCAAAGGACATTCTCATGCAGCTTTCCGGGTTACAAATAGCACTATTGCAATGAGGATTTAGATAGACAACTTCAGGTAAGAGACACACTGAAGACTCTCATTTTGTCATGCACTCTGTTGTGTTCCATGCCAGCAAACTCCTTAATTTACATCAGGAAAATCCTCATGAAAAACTACACCCCATATGTGTAAGGCCTCACGCTGAACTCTCTAGCAAGTCTGAACTGCATACTTAACACTAACTCTGTCACGACTATGGAATACCAGAGCACAGTGCCAGGCTACTGACAGAAAGCATTTTATTATCCAGCTGGTGAACACCAGAGGTCCTCCACCACTTACTCCATTAAAAATAAAGAAGTTTGTCTGTAAGAGAATGGTCTGGTGAAGGTACATGATTAGAAAGAAGGAGCTGTGTACTCAGTTCCTCTTTGCCCATACCTTAAGCCAACTTTAACGCTCCTAATAATGCATTAATAGTGCATTAATTTTATTAACTACACTAGCTGTTCATGCATTAGCATTAAAAAAGAGAAAAAATCACTGTGGCAAGGATTTAAGAGACCAGCAACCTACACAAACCATACGTGAAGATGAAACAAGTTTAAAAAAGAAAAAATACATAGAGAAGTACTTTAGTGCTGATAACAATAAAAATAAAATAATAAAATAAAACAAAATAAAACAAAATAAAACAAAATAAAACAAAATAAAATAAAATAAAATGGTAGGGTTTTAAGTCTCTGGCGAAGCAGGCTCTTTGCATGTTTTCCTCTAAGGATTTGTCACCTCTTCTTCTGTTTTGTTTTTGAGGCAGGGGAAGGGAGGAGGGGTACAGCTCCCTGCCATCTTCCAGCTTCTCAGTGGCAGGAGGATGCCCAGCAGAAGGGGAAGTACACTGGCATTCATGCAGAGAAGCCTGACTCCCTCCAGGAACTGGCTCCAACAGCTTCCTGTCCAACACACGCTTCCTCTCTGTTATGTCCAACACAGGTCAAGCTTGTAGACAGGTCACTGTTCTCAGCTGTCACTTACCATCAATACCCCTTCAGCAGACAAAGTGCAAATGCTCTGTTTGTCTTAGCTTAGCTCTATCAGATGGAGCTTCCTGTTAACATGTATTTGTTCCAACTCCTAAGGCAAAGTGGAGTTGGTGCTTCCTGAAGGAAACAATGGCATAATTTTTAACCAGCTCCACGACTGCTTGTCAAAGAAATGCTGTCTTCTGGCTCCCGTGTAGGAAAGCAGATTTATTGCATAAGAAAGATCACATACACTGGAGGGTAGTGTGATATTACGAAGAATAGGTTAACTATACAGCTAAATAGGCAAAGCTTCTATCACACTTACCTGGCTCTTCTGGGAGGTTAAAGTCTGTAAAAATGATTTAAATTACAGGCAGTGTACCAAAGCACACAATGAATCAAAAGTCATTTAGGATACAGCACCAGAATTATTGCAGGAAAGGCCTGTAAGGTCTTGGCAAAGGGTATGATTGCAGTAGAAATGCAAACCAGACGTCAAGATGCTTCAAGAGGAAAGGTTAACTACTCACAAGAAGTAATGTTATTGCATCCTCCAACGAGGTATTGGTTCCTTTGAAAACAGACACGGATTAACAGGAGAAATGATAGGTACTAAGTAAGAAAGTGGAAAATGAATACCCTGCATTTAAAACAAGTGCATGACTGAGAGATGTGAACCACTGGACTGCAGAAAATTTATCAGCCCTCCCCAGGTAGCTCACAACAAGCTTCCACTGTGCCTCATCATTAACACGAAACCCCAACACAGCAACACGACAGCCACGGAAGGATGAGTTCACATGTGCAGTAAGGGCATCACCCAACACTAGAAATGAAGAGAATTTTTTCAGTTTTCTTTACATCAGGCTTAACTAGGGGAAAAGGTCATTTTTTATCAGCCAGTTCTGGAGACGTTCTTTCACTGGGGGAGAAGAAAAACGTTCTGGAAACTGAGTGCCACAATACAACCAGAACTTGTTTTGTAGTTGGAGTTTTATACAGTTGGTCTGAGCACTCACTCCACCACTATACCACTTTTCTTGTAACAGCAGATTTAAGGCAGCAGAGCTTAAATTATTTAGTATCCAAATATTAGAAGAAAATTACTAGAAGTTCTCAGACTACAAAACACAGCTTCTGAAAAACTGGCAAGACTAGACTATTTCTCTGCTTTACTGTTATCAAACCTAAATAAAATAAATCTTTCTAAATAAAATACTCTTTTTAAAAATAAATACTTTTAATACCTTCCTTAAATACAAAGTATTTCTTTCAAAAAGTAACAACATTTACTTCCAATGGTTTCTCTTGTTTGGGCTGGCTGAACACTATTTTCTAGCTTCATCTGACAAAGCAATTCAAGAGCTTTACACATTACCTGGTTTTTTTGGTTGGTTTTGGGGGGGAGGGGGCAGGGATTGTTGGGTTTTTTCCCCTTTTATTCTTTCCTCCCAGCAGCACTGCTACAAATTACTTTGCCTCCCCCCTAAGGATCAGAGAACATTGTATTGTGACTTCTAGAGCATGTGCATCTTACAGTGCTGCAGAAAACCGGACTTGGTCAACTTTTCAGCTCACAGACTTCTTGCTTAGGGAGCAGCTTCTGGATACTGCAGGTAGCCAAGTAAGTATCCTGCCCCAAAGAAGCAAAACAAGGCAGAAGAAAGGAAACATTGCCTCCACACCAAAGGAGAAATGCCACAATCTTGTGCAGCTGATGCACTAGAGTACACGAAGTTGGAGGCTGATTGTATGGCAGTACCAACCAGGGCTATGGTTCTAAATTTTCCATAAAGAAATACCCACGTTTCTAGCTCTCTAAAAACCCCCTCCATGACAGGGAACTAATATTGATATTTTTGACAGCACTCTTTGCTCTTCAATTGTGAATAGAGTGAAACAGTGAAAGGGACTAAAAATCAACAGACAGATAAATATACAAAGGGGGAAGAAGCAATCATACCTTGAGCTACTGACCTGGACAGATACTTAATGTGATTTACTGCAAATGCCACAACAGTGATACCAGACCTGAGCAACTGGCCTGCCTCCTCACCTGATCCCCCCAAATGACTTTTCGAGCTCCCTTCTGCTAAAACCAGCGTGTCTGAAAGGCACTGTCATCAGTGCTGCAAGTAAGATGAAGACCGTGAGAAAGATCTGAAGCTGGGATAAGTGGTCTCACCAGGGTTTCCATTATGACCCCCTGCTTTAATTATTTAAAGGTATAGCTGACAGATGCTTTCACAGAAATCAGTCTTGTCATCGTCTTCTGAGCTTTTCCACGTTCAGCTCTCGGCTGCACTTTTCTAGGGGTGCTGGGGGGAGAAACACGGCACCCTTCATGCATCATAGCTTAGAAACAAGGAAGAGAAGCTACATGACAGGTTAACATTCCCAAGGTGAAAGCAGGGGAATTCAGCAAACAGACGTATTTCCATTTCCAGGGGAGAGAAAGTATTTGCTAAGGGAAAGACGTGACGCTTGAAAGCTTTGGCAACTTGACTTCTTAGTTTGCTTTAAGCATGATGGAAAGTTCAAGTGTCCCTGCAAGAAAAGAATGAAGAGATTCTAGAAAGCCACAGGCAACTTTTAATTTTATAGTGAGAGAGTCTTTCTGTAAATACAAAAATCTCTAGAAGTACATGCCACGAAATACCGGAATGCTCAATACTCCATTTCCTCAAAAAAGTCTATACGGATTAGATTTCCAAAGTGAAATCCACACTATGCTTTAGCTCTGGCCCCTCACCATGCAATAGAGTTTTTCAGGCTGAACGTTATGAGGACAATTATTTCTATTATTTCAGCAGTCAAGTTCGGTGTTAGTGGAAATTCTAATTGTCTATCACAAGGCTAAAAGTTCTGCTGTATCATTTGAACTTGCCTGCCCTGAATTAAAGAAGGTAACGTTAAGAGAAAATGGTTCAAGAAAGTTATAATCAGTGCTGAGGCCTGCATCCAAGAGGCATTTCAAGGTGGTTTACTGTCCAAAACAATTATGTTTGGGACAAAATGGGACTTCAAACTTGAACACTCAATAAGCAAAGAAGTTCCTTGTAAGAGAAGTTAAGACGAAATAATAAAAGATGTTAGATGCTTCATACACCAAACCTCACAGGAAGGGCTCCTAATCAGGAATACAGTGGCTCTATGTAACATTAAAAAAAAATATAATCAGCTATTAATTGGACAACCAACCCTGCTGAGGGTAAAAACTCCCAGCTGCCAGACACGTGCTTTACTTTTCACCTGCTCACACACTTCCAACTCTAAAAGCCACGAGGCATTAAAACATTCCTGGGAACAGTCTTTTGATGCTGCAGGAAAAAGAAACCCTGCTTATCTTGTAGTGAAAGCTCAGATTCTGTCAGGTAACTTCCAGAACAAGGACTCATCAAAATTCATTGGCCAAAAAGGCTTGAGAGATGGTAACATTTTGTGGGACATCTGAAGGCCATAGCCTTGGGAGGGGAAAGCTACCACAGGACCATAATTCTGATATATCATTGCAGGACAGCATGAGGAAGCCAAAGCTCAGTGCCTGAGAGCACACTGTATTCCAGTGTGCTATTCCAGTGTTAATACAGACATAAAGTTATTTATCTTACAGCTCTTACTGGGGCACTCAACCTATACACAGCAAATGCTTGTTAACAGCATGCAATTACATTTCTGAAAACAGTAATAAAAGTCAGAAAGAGGCAAAACAACTGTTTTGCACATTGACTTGAATAATAAATGAAATTCCAGTTAATTGTTAACATTGCAAGGCTCAACATTATATGTAAAAGCTTGAATATTAAATAGTTTCAATTACATGGAGGAAAGCACACAGTGCATCTGCAACATTAAGATACCAAAAACATTAAATTACACAAATTTAGGACTCAAAACAATCCCAGAATCCTATCTCCTTTAGGCTTTATGAACAGCAGAAAAATTATACATAGCAAGTGCTTGCTAACACCATGCAATACATTTCTGAAAACAATAAGAGAAGTCAGAAAGAGGTAAAACAATTGCTTTGCACATTGACTTGAATAATAAATGAAATTCCAGTTAATTGTTAACACTGCAAGGCTCAACATTAAAAGCTTGAATACTAAATAGTTTCAATTATATGGAGGAAAGCATGCAGTACATCTACAACATTAAGATAACAAAAATATTAAATTAAATTTAGGACTCAAAACAATCCCAGAATCCTATCTCCTTTAGGCTTTATAAATAGCAGAAAAATTACTAGGGCACTCAAACTATAACACATATATTTTCTGCATATCCCTTTATAAAGTGCCAATATTTCTATGTGTGTATTTAGTTTTATATGTGGTGCTGTACAATGAATAATAATAAACATAAATTTGTAACACATAAAGCTAAGTACAAGGGGGCAAGGCTTGATGAGAAGCAGATCTGGAAGGAGTCTCTTTTGGAAGTCATCATTTCATGGCTAAACTACCAGGAAATATCAAACAGTGACTTTCTATCAAAGTTCAGTGCCCTTGAGATTAAGCTGCCATTTCATGTGTATGTTCAGAATGTGCCTAAAATGTATTGATATGATCTGTCAACATGTCAACAACATCCATTCGAGTAACATGTGACCTCATGGCAAAATTATGCCCCAAGATACTGCTGCTGGCCCTGAAACACCAGTCATCCTAAAGGAGTACTAACAACATTCCAGCAGCATCCAAAAGCCTAAGGGAACCACGGGGTCAAGTTCAGCCATCTCTGTGACGCTGCACTGATGTCTGTCATTACACACACAGCCGGCTGCCAACCACAACGTGCAACAAGAAACTCTCTGGAGTCATTTGTTCCTTGGGGTCTACTAACTCCACCAGCTGACTTTCCAGTCATGGGAATTCATTGTTTACAATCCTGCAGATTCTGGTAGCACTGCACAGAGAGAAGAAAGGCAGATGCAGAGAGAAACACCATGGAATCATCCATCAAGAATGCTGAACTTTCTGCTTTGCTTTTTAGAAAACAAGGATTTATATGGTTATAACAAAAGCCATTAAAAGCAGCCTAAAATTTTGAAGGAACTCCTGAAAGTGCATCATAATTAAACCATTACACTTCCCATGCATCAAATCATCCATAAAATCCTTCAACATAAGGAACAGGTTTCCAGGTGTGTCTTCATCCAGGAACACTGCCATTATTCTTTTGAATAAATTTTTAACTTAAAGCATTGATCCCTTTTGAACATGTAGTTCAAGTTACAGGTACTAATTGTTTCTGACCAATCAATCCCTAGTGAATTTATAAACTACAAAGTTGGTTGAGTGAAAGATTCAGGATCCTTATTCTATGCTGACCAACTTCACAATAACTAAAAGCAGGTAAAAATTGTGATATGGAGGACGTACTAGTCACGTTGCAAGTCACAAGACAAATGAAAGAAAATGACAAAAGAAAAACAGTTTGAAACTGCAGCTTTAAAGAAATATTTACTTCTTAAATTATTCAAGAAACAGGCTTGCACGGAATAAAACACAACATCGTTTTTATCAGAATTTTTTCTCAGAACAGGCTAAGTCCTACGTAGCTCAGAATTTGAAGCCTGCCCATTAAGACTTAAAAAAAAAAAAAAAGCTTGATTTCCTTGTAGTCCTCAGTACCAACTGGAGACAGAGGGGGTCAGAGGGGTCACTCTGTTCATCAACGTTAAAACATGATCTGCGATGATCAGTACTGTTTTTAAAGATGAAAAGCACTTCAAAAGCTGCAGAAGGCTGAGGAACACCAAAGCCATCGTGCAGCAGAAGCCTGAAGGACACAGTTTGATTACAGCCATTACTGCAATGGCACCTGTGCCATCGGAGAATACTTCTCCTCTGCGGTTTCACCTTCGTCAGTACAAACAAAAGCATTGTTCTATTGGAAAGTCTTTGGCAGCAGAATGGGGAAAATAACAAAGTATCTCTAATGGGCATAGCACATAACATTTGTTTCACAATCTGATGGAGCAAATTAATTTCTTGACCAGCTGACAGGATACACTTAATTAAAAGGGGAAAAAAAAAAGCATGGAAGTGAGCTTTCTTAATCTGTGTACTCCCTTTTTCCTTCTCCAAGGAATTGCTGGGCAGATTCCTGCTCCACACAGTCTGCGTGTGACTTTCACCTGAAGCAACCCTGAACGTCAGAACCAGTGAAATCCTCTTGTTTTTATGTTTCTTAGATATTGTTTATATTTCTTAATGTTTCTTAGATAAATACAGTAGATGGTGACACGCATTTTGACTATCAGCTGCTCAAAGGGCCACAATAATTTTAAAAAGGAAAAAAGTAAATACCGAGGTGTCTTTCCCATAAAACAATCAGTTTTTGATAAGGTAGTTAGCACTACTGGTCTCAAATAAAAATTTAAAAATGGATCTAAGAACAACTAACTTATAAACCTAATGTTTTCTAGATTTCCTTTTTATATACTGTTTCTCACTGCTCAACAAATACCAAAATAAAGTCATGCAACCCTGAGATATCCTAATCAATCCTTAATTGGGAAGAAGGATGCAATTTCACATCATCCATCTCTGACACAGACTTCTGGGACAACAGTATTTGTAATTAAAAAAAAATATTATTTTTAGTGTGACTCTAGCTCCAGACCTACATTTGAGCTCCGAAAAACCTAGTACTGCAGATCCATAAAAACTATATTTGTGTTTGAGCACTGAACTCCCTCTTAATATGTTGAGCTCCCTTCAACACAAAAATCAAACACAAAAGAAACCAAACAAAAAAACTCCACAATTATTCTGAACAGTGAGAAGATTCTTTATCTGCAACAATCCCTGAACTTTCAGAAGTGATCTATGGAGCTTTTGTTATTTGCTCAAGTTGGCAGAGATGTTTCTCATTCACCTCAGCCACTTAAGCATAAGTTATAATAATATTATCACACCCACAGCAGACAGTTCCAGAAACAGGCTCCTTTTTAACCACCTAAAATCCCCTGTTTGAAAGGTTTTGTTGGTTTGGTTTTTCTTCTGAGACTGATGCCTTTGCCTAAAAGTAAATTGTCAGGTAAATTGCTGCTGCTCCCTGCCACGGTTAAGACTCAGGAGCCCAGGAACAGTCTGGGGATGGAGATGGCCTTGAGTCAAGCATTTCTAAGAGTCAGTGGAGAAAAAAAGAGCAAAAAGAGTCACTGGAGAAACAAACGATGTCTGCCTGCAGAAACACAGGTGTGGGAGAATCGAGGCTCCTGAGGGAAGACTCCAGCAGATGGCCCCAAAGCAGCAGCAAGGCTCAGCACAGCGAGTGCCATTCCCAGCAGCTTTCTGTACACCCAGCAAAGGCAACCACAGCCCCAACTCCAGCTGGGTCTGCTGGTACTGATACATTTAAGAATACACAGTTGTTTTATTACAGTGAGTTAAAGCTTTATTTAATTTTATTAGTTAGTTAAGAACATAAACCAATACACAAAACTAAATCTGGTCAAAAGCTGTGATCACTTAGACATTTATTTTTCAAAGTTGAACTTTTTCAAGGACAGTATTTCTATTTTTTGTGGTTACAGAGCTGCACAGCTTTTCAAAAGCTTCTTCCATTGTGATTAAAAAAAAACTTCAAATCCTTGTAGAAAGTATTTTAGGCAGACATTTCCAGTGTATTTTAGGAAGAAATTCCCCATTAATAGAAGGTCAGGACAAGGGTAGAGCACATATTGCATTACATGTCATTACTCACACACTTCCAAAGTTGGTTGTGTCAAAGCCCTTTTAAGAAATTCAGGTATGGTTTCCCATAGAAGAACATTAAAAGAGCACATGCTCAACAAAAAGCAAAAAAGCAATGCATTCTGGTTAAAAATGACTGCATTCTGAAATGGCATTTCCAGGCCTCACATGCAAGTGTCTGCCTTAAATCCATCCCTTCACAAAATGTTTCACTAATCACAGCTGAAGAATCCAACTGGCCTTCCTCCATATGCAGGAAGGTATGCTTGGACCCAAGGAGGTGTGGTGATCAACAAACTTGCTGTCTAACTTAATAAAGAGATAGAAAGAAATGAGATTCTAACTTTGCAATTTTTATTTTTTTTTAAGTGAAACAACGGGAGAAAGAGTATCAGATCAGATCACAGAAGCACAGAATGGTTTGGGTTGGAAGGGACCTTAAAGATCAACCAGTTTAAGGACCTTAAAGATCAACCTGATCTCCACAAGCAGGGAGAACTTATACTAGACCAGGTTGCTCAGAGCCCCATCCAACCTGGCCTTGAACACTGCCAGGGATGGGCCATCCATAACTTCCCTGTGAACAAGTTTTAAAGAAATTTAGTAGTATCTAGTTCTCTTAATCTGCTTTTTGCTTAAATTCCACCACCTTCTTATTCGCCAGCTGTGAACTTGTCACGCATAAAGTCTGAGACTTTAAAAATATGTTACGAACCAAGAAATTAAAGTTCTGCATAACTTCGACCCCACTATTCTTTCTGATGTCACATAGTTCCCCTGCTCTTCCAGACTGATCTTTACTGAAAGCATACTGCATGCTACGTATTGCCTGTCTGCAGGCACAGAGCACATGCTCTGGTCAGGTTAACACTGAAAAAGAAAAAAAGAAAGCGGATGCCAGCTACTTTCTATATCCTAAGTACATGCAAATTTCCACTGCAGTGACCCATGGAGCAATTATCTTCACTTGCCAGCAAAGAAAACTGAACAGTGGGGAGATTAAATGAGTTGTACAAGGTCACGTAGCACGTGTGATGCTGAGCTGAAGATGGATCCCAAAGGACTTGGCTTCCAAGAGTGAGTTTCACACAGCTGGGCCAGCTCTTTGCACTGAAGAAGCCAGCAGGCAAAGGAAGAGCAGCCTCATGTAAGTCACACTGGGCAAAGACAGAAGTCAGCACCTCTGAGCCATTCCGCAGTTCCGGTAAAGCCGCCACCAAGCCTCGGCACAGACACTGCAGCCCTTGTCAGAGCAGAAGGGACAAAGCTGCTGCATCCCAACAAACCCAGCACACCCAGCAGCTTGCTGGCACCTCCCCTGGTGCCCAATGCTGAGCACCCTGCTGCTCAGCCAGCTCAAGAGGGAAGGCCTGAAAAACTGTGACCACCCTCAGGAAAGACCCTGACCCAATCCATATGCATCCCTGGTGCTCTCTTCCTTCTGAGGAAGGGCTGCACATGGCAGAGCAACCCCTGCATCTCCCACCTTGGGAAAGGGGAGACAGCCTGCCTGAGGGGCAGGGGCATGGACGATGTGGGACAAACATCGAAACTGCTTTGGCCATGCCAAAGGTTCTCTCCCTCATTTTTAACATCCTTCTTTCCTGTCATGACAAGCTGTATAGCTGTTTAAATTGTAAGAAACTTGCATCTTCTTGAGGCGGCTTACAGAAGAGTCACTTCTAAGCACAGGGAGAAAGTATTTGCTTAACAATTTCACCCAGAGGAGTGAAAGCAAAAAGCACAAGTTGCTAAGAGTCTCTTAAAGTTGGCTTTATGACATTGAGAAAATTATAGAGTGGGTAAGCTGAAGGGCTTAAAAAGTGAAGTCATTTAGCTTATACCTGAGACCAACTGAAAGGGGGAGACCACTGGTAATGATAACAGAATAGAAAAAGGGCAAAATCATCCAATTAGGAAAAAAAAAACCAAAATACACCACCAAGGAAAAAAGTGCTTTATAGCAGCATGTATGATAAATGCAGCCTTGCTCTGCTTGTAAACAAAGATAAAACTATGTAGTAATTCAAATACAAGATGGTAATAACTTATCTTTCATGTGCCCAAAGGCACCTAGAACCCTCTATCGCTCCTTGCATCTTACACTAGAAAAATAAGAATCTGTGTTGAAGATAAAACCCCATGTAACAATCTAGAGCATTAGGGAAGATCAGTGTTTCCTCTCAGAGAAAAGTGTGTAGCATGGTAGCCAGGTGAATTCCTTCTTTATAAATACGTTGAGATTTAGCTAACCAAGGGCTGAAATGCACCGTTCTTTGAAGAAGCCATTTCCATTCCATTAACTTCCCAAATAGCAAGGAGGGATTAATTATGCACACAGTTTTGCACACAAGCCCATTGTTTGATTCAGGATTTTGTGTAAGCAGAGATCTCTACTGACACACAGATGAGGGCTCACAGCACTGCAGTGGGCAGAGACATAGATCCCTTTGCACCACTCAGTCTTTCCAGCAAGACAAGTCCTCACAGGAGCATCCCGGACTGAGATAAATTAAATCTTATCTATTATGAGGCAGCTAACCTCTGCTGAGGCTTCATTTGCTTCCTTTGTGTGACCTTTCAAATGTTATGATGGGCAAATCTTCCAGTATTTCCTTCTGGCCTTGTTAACATTGAACAAGTTGTGGAACTTGGCAACGAGGAAACAAGCATTCGAGCAGTGATCAAGCCCAAAGACATCCAGAGCTTCAAGACCTTCAAAGCTGTATCAGGTACACAAGAAATCAAGTGTGTGAAATATCAAAGGTGTCTTACTTCTAGTAAAGGACAGGAAGATTTGGGTTTCCAATTTTGTGCTGGGGGAAGGGGAACAAAGAAGAAAATCCAAAGCTGGGACTCCGGTGCAGGTATTTCATCCAAGTCAGCAATAAAAGCCCCTTTAATCCAAAGCAGTACAAATACAGATTCACAGGTATTACTGCACACCAGACAAAGATTAAGAGGAGTGACTTGCAATCACTTCAGTGTATGATAAAACAGCAGGCTAAGTTGTTACCATATCATGTAGAACCAATACAGAACAATTAGCCACTGCCTTGTCGTCACTCAGAATGAGGTTTCAAGCTAAATTTGTTACATGTTTAAGGATAGAAGAAAAGCAGGATTAAAAACTTTATCTGTACCATTTGTTCCATCAAATATTAAACTCTACAGGAAATTCCTGTACACCTCCAAAGTTATGTTAAAACTTACAGATCAGTGTCCCAAGTCAACCTTTATCTTTTCTCAGCTACACACCTCTGGTCTTAGAAGGTGAAAGACACCTTGCTTCGTGGAACTGCAGAGCCTGAATGGGAAACCACAGCACAACTATATGCAGGCACATACTTCCTTTAGCAGCTGTGGGATTATTTTATTCTCTGAAATCACACAGTATGCTTCAAGTTTTACCTCTGGTGGTCCACTGTCCACATCATGACACCACCCTCGATACCCTAGATATCAGCACCCTAGATATCAGACAGGGTCAGGCCTGGTTACAGCTCGGACAGGAGACGGCTTGGACCAGGTGCCACCGGCTCCCAAAGCTTGGCTAGAGGTGGCACTTGGATGCATTGCCAAGGGCATCCAGAAGAGCTGCTGCTGCTACACCAGCAGCACAAGACTAACAAAGGGAAGCACAGGCTTACTGCTCAATGGAGTGGGGGATTTGATGAGCCAATGCCCTCTTTGCCCCAGACTCTGCCAGCAACATCTCCCTGACTTCTGTGCTTGGATGCAAGGTTCAAGGAGGAGATACACTACCAGGAAGAAAACCAAACTGAGTTAGGGATGACTTGAGAGAACTCATCCTATATCAGGACATGGGACCAGACACGTTGTGTCTGAGGGTCCTGAGAGAGATGGTCTATGTGAACATGATTTGTCACTCAGGTAAAGAGTCCCCCTGACAGCTGAAAAAGACAAAAGTCACCGCCATCTTCAAAACAAAAGAACAGAGCAGAGGTATTTCTCTATGCTACAGCTGAAAAAGTCACAGTCTACACCCCTACTTCCAGTGTCCTGCTGTAGCTAAGATTGCCACAAACTGCACTCATTCAACTTCACTGGAAGTTCACCCACAAAAGCTACATCCACCAAGCCACAGACATGAGGGCAAGAAGCCAACAATGGAGCAATCAGGAAAAAGGAAATCCCTTGCATCACAAAACTCATCTGTCTGAAACCATCTGGAAATTGACTCTTCAGGATATAAAGTTCACAGCATACTTTCTAAAGAAATGCAAGCAAAAAAGATTCACAAGTTTCCTGGGCTTTGACCCAGAATAGACTCAAACATCCTTATCTGGTTCTATATAGTTCAGAGGAAGATTTAAGTGAGAGGTAAAAATTTTCCATGCTAGACAGACACCCCCTTCCTCATCCTTCTCCAACTAGTCCCACTTAACCTTCTCATTTCTAAAAGAACGAAATCCTGTTGTCTCATATCTCTGGGGTGACATGGTACAGAACAGAACTCCGTGCATCCAAAAATCAGGGAGAAAGATACAACAGCTACTCTCTTGAAATCACACATTTGGAGGAATCCTGTGAGCGACTTCTCAGTTACCATGCAATCTGGAAGACTGACTGCCTGTAAGATCCCTGTTGGCATTCTGCAATTTCTAGTGGGTTTTTATCATGAAAGATGTGGAAGATTCAGGATGCAAGACTGATGATGTCAGTCAAGTCCCACAGAATCCTAAGTTTTTCCCCACAGATTTTAGGAACTGGTAAAGGAAATTTATTTCTACCAGGAGAGAAATCCCTGCATGAATGAGTCCATTATATTTAGTATGTGAAAAAAGTCACTGGTTCTTTTACTTCTGTCTACAACCTCAACTAAAACATAGTGTGGAAGTGACAGTCACTCCCTTGTTCTTCCTGTGTGAAACAGATTTTTCTCAGTCCTCATAGGGACTAGAAAAGAAAAAACATGCTTTAAAGGGCTTGATGTTTTTCTTAAGAGAGACATCATTTGTTGATGGCAACCCGTCACAAGAGCTGCTACACTGAAGTTTAAGAGGAGGGAAAAAGTAAAAAAAGAAGTAGTACATTTAAAAACAAGACCTTACTTCAGACTAAGGAAAAGAGAGTCAATATAATGTGCTTTAACCATCAGGCCTCACAAAGTGCCTGAGAGTAAACAGGACAGACTTGTCAGGCAACTTGCAGGGGTTAAAAAAATTCCATCAAGAATTTCCTAACCACAAGTTATTCTTCCAGAGAAGATCAGCCTGGTTACTGTCAGGTCACAAACGTTCCAACACACACTCCTTTGGCAGCAGATGCTACCTAAAGGTCTTGAAGAGTAGTTTGGTTTCCAGGCTTCCAGGGACTGCCTCTGTCATGTTCTGAGATACTCCACCACACACGGTGATCAAATCCTATCCAAGAGACTTGCAGCTTTCCCCAAAAAGCTGTGGAATTTAAATTCTCTCTCTGCCATAACTTTAGGGGGAAAAAGTTAGTGATAATGTTTTTCTCCCTCACCCATTTTGAGGGTGATTTTGAGACCCCCTCACCTTCACTAGTCTTCTAAACTCATTTTTTCCTTTTTTTCTCCTGTTACTGCTGCAAAAGGATCAAGCAAACATGTAAAAAGGTCCAATTCAAAATATTTTTCATGGCGCATGGAAATTTAAAAAAAGTAAGAGAGAAGCAGAAGTTTTCAAGAAAAGAATATTCAACAGGGGGATATTTGGAGGTTTTCAGTCCATCTTGAATTTTAATTAGCTCTCTAACAGCATATTTTAGAGTTAGGTAGTCTTCAAGAAGGGTTAAATAAATGCAGACAAAGTCCAAGGGGGTGCCCACAAATGATCACTGTTTGGTACCTCTGGAAACACTATCCAGTATATCTGGTGAATTAACGCAGCTTTTGGGCAACCAAAAATAACCCATCTAGTTTTGTCTCTTTGATGCACTGTTGTTTATTCAGACTCTCAAGCGAAATTTAAAAAAAGTCTGATTCTAGGCCAAAGACCTCATCGGCTCAAAGCGAGTTCCTCTTTCACACAATTTATCAGCTGCAAAGACCCCGCGCACACAGCTGCTCGGAGAAGAATGGGCTCAGGTACACGCAGATCCACCGTGGCCACAAACTGGCAAAGACACCAGCCATGGATGGTGGATCCACAGCACACTGGCAGCTGCAGTGGGCTCTGAGGTTTGCAGATGCAAAGGGCACAGCGTACATACAAGGGGCAAAGGACATAAACCCCGCTCCAAGCTCACGGGAGCATGGCCATTTGCAGAACAACACACATCTTTTCCTCCCAGGTGTGCTGACAGCGCTCCACAACAATCCAGTCTGATGAGCACACACCAGATGAACAGCCTGTCCCATCTCCACGTGCTGTTGTTCACACACAGGGCTTCTTCCCCACTGGCTTTAAACACACAACATGGGAGCTCTTGACGCAAACAGCCTTTGTCCCTTCGTCACAACATTTGCAACATTAACTCATTAACTGTAAATATGTGAAGTGCAGCTCGTAACATTGCTTCCCCTAGATCCCTACATCGCTTTCAAACTTGTGTTTTATTTGAATGGCTTTATACCAGCGGCTTCCGAATTAGGCGAGGAAGCAAGTCCAACGCATTCAAGGTCACCGTTCGCATGTCCGATTACACTGATGGTTATAACTGTTGTGGTTTTCCACCTTGAGAGGGCAGGAAACTGGAGGTCTTCTGGGTAATCAAATGCACATGTAGAAACAATAAAATACACCCATAAAATGATGAGTGCCAAGCTTATTAACGCAGACTGCCTTGCCAGAAATGGCAGCTAGCTCTCGGTGTTCTTTAGACACCTTTTGCCTCTTTATTTCTTGTTTCTTTTTGGTAGTTTTGCGTTGCTTTTTGGCGGGCTTTTTTAAGTGCTCCAGGGGTGCAAACCATCAGTGTTCCTAGAAGCCACCACAGCAAAAAGCAGAAAAAAAAAAGACATCTGAAATTATTTTCAGAGTGTGACTGCTGTCTGTATTCTTCACTCATTCCTGGAATATTGTGTTTAACACAACAGATGTATAATGAAGGCTACTCTTTGCTATAATTTCTGCCTAACACTTGTTAAATAAAGGTGTTACCAACAGAGTACCCTGAATAACAGGTGTGCCAAACCAAGCAGAGCATCTTTGAAGCACAGCTTACCCATTTCTCACGTAGCTGCTTTCCCAAAACACCATCTCGTTGTTGTCATTTGAAGAACACTTATAAATCATGATGAATTATTAAGATAAAGACATGCTCTCCTTTGAGGAGCTCAGGAGCCTAAGAAAAGAAACAACTGCAAAAAAATATAGGCGATTGCAAAGCAAGACCATGCTATTTGCTAGGTATTGGTGGGATTTCTATGTGTCATCAGGTTCTCTTCTAGGCATCACAGAGCAAAATACATAACAAAGGATTTGAACACTAAAGCAGCCTTGGGAAGAAAACATTTAACATCCCACTCCTCTCTTTACTATCTGTGACCTCCCCCCAAAAACATTCCAGCTGTATTTTTTTAAAAAAAAAACTAGAAAAAGTCTTTCCATAGTTTTGTGTCTTTCTTGGATTGGGTTTTGTTGGTTTATTTTTTTTGTTCATGATCTGAAATATACAAGAGTTGAACTTGAATGCGTAGCCAAACCTCTTCAAAGAGATGAACACAAGTCTGTACAAGCTACCTAAGGATGATTTCAATTCCCAATTGCTTACACTGAACAGATAGTTCTAGAAGGTCTCATCATGAGACAAAGGCTGCTGGAATTTCTACTTGCTTTTCCATTTCTCTCCCAATGTACCCTCCCCTAAAAGAAAAATGGATAAAAAGGTAGGCTGAAAATAGATTAATAGGTAGGCAAAATATGATTTCGTTTTTCTGGCTTTGGTTTTATGTTATTCTAGAAATGTAATTTTTTAAAAAATATAACATTTTGAGTCAGTTTTCACCATCAGCAAGACTGTCTTTACAAGAGCCATAATAGGGGTTCTAAATACCTGAAGAATACCAAACCATAGCCACTCAGCCTAGGTTATTTTACTATAATATATAATATTTTTACATTAGTATATTATACATTATTTTTAAATATATATTTTTTCCTCCCTCCAACCCCGTCACCTCAGCTACCGTACACTCTGAAACTAGATTTAAACATAATTGCTTCCCATCATCCCAAACAAATGGAAAAAACAGATTACACCTGAAGATTATGCAATGACAGGTAACCTTCCTGTCAAGATTTAAGTAGGCAACATTAATGATTTCAGTCTCAGTGCAGCTTGGCAAGAAAAATCACTGTGCCAAAACCAGGGCCGTCTAGAGATTTAGTATATGCACTAGAGAAGCTATTAATAACTAAAACATTTATTATTTTCCTGTATTAGCTTTAATGCTGAGCAGTGAATACTAAGGTGAGGATTTTAGGGGTTTGCCTTGTTTCATGCTTCTTTTTTTTCCTCTTTAGTATTTTGGCTTTAAGTTGTTCAGGATGGTTTTTTTTCCCAGACTCCTGAGTGCACGGATATCTTTAATGGCCAGCAGAACGGCGTTGTCTAAGCAGCAATGAAAATGTCACCCACAGTTCATAAAAATCAATTAGAAAATCTGTCCAGTGCACACAATTATTTATATTCTAAATACGAAAGTACAGCTACTACTTTAAGTTCATTTGTTATCACCACCTGAAGCTTTGCTGACCCAAAAGCACACCAAAAAGCAAACCTCTGGCCATTCTTTGCATCAGGCACCACAAAGGATCTGATCTTTGCCTCAGCTGATGCATTCTCAAGCAAAAAATTCAGAAAATATCCCTGATCTCATAGTACTTCGTATACATACTGAGTTGTGAACCAATTTTTAGTTTGGCCCAAAAGGAAAGACATTGCTTTCCTCTGTTTCTGGGCACTTTGTTTCAAAAAAAAAAAAAACCAAAGAACAGATTCACACAGGGACTCAAACATGGTGTACAGACAGGAGGAGCCAAGGCAGAGCAACGCAGACAGCAAACTTAAGGTTGGGATGCTTTGTGTAATGGGAGGTGATGAGCCACCTAATTAAGAGTTTCACTGCAATTTCATGCATATGTAAATCTGCCAGGTAGCACAGAAGTTTACAGCACTGAATTGAAGCTAAGAAAACCCTCTGCCAGCCAGTGAGAAGTTAGCCACGCGCTGTTCTGAGCACACAGGCCACGCACAGTGCCCAGTCACCAGCAAATAAATAATCAGTCACTCTAATTTAGGGGCAGGGACGTTTTAAAGAGATGTGAGAGAATGTACAGGCAAAAATTCATGATGGGTTCTGGGTTTCTTTAAGGTCAACCCTGGCAGAATATTCTTCTAGGAGGAGGAGTTAGTTTGATTTTTGGGGCCTCTTATTTACTGAAACTTTAGACTTACCAGAGGGATGGTTCTTGCCAGCTGCCTGAAAACCACATAGTAATAGAATCATAAAAGCCTTCTTCACACACCTGAAATCACAGCTTTTAAATGGCCCAGGAGCCAGAGGATTATAAAAGAATGTCTTTTAGGCAGTCTTTAGGCCTGGTGGCCCCATTCAGCAAACACTGAGGAGGCTTTCCAAGCTTTTACACCCCTGCCTCAGCCTCTAATCACACACTGGAGACTTTCTATGCTGTGGAAATAGGTACAGGGATGGTACAGGAAGAACGATAAACAAGTGCTTCCCAGTGTGTTACTGCAGCTATCTGGCCAACAATGCTCTGAGAGCTTGGATGCATTAATAACCCACCTGCTGGGTTAATTTCACCACCACACTGATGACTTATCTGTTTAACTTCACTGCTTTAGCTGGTACTACACAAACCTCTGCCCCTTCTTCGCTCTGTATTTCTCCTGAGCTTTCTACCTCCTCCTGTTTTTTCTAACAGTCAGGGAAAACGTGCACTTGGCAGGCCCTTGACTCACAGGTCAAGTTGATGAAAAACAAATGAGAGTGCATCTCATCAGAGAATAAAGTATGCTTGAGTACTCTCTGAATGAACACTTACACAGCAAGTTTTTTATTACTCTATTTTAAATACTCAGCACTTCAAATACTGCATTACACTAAAATCAGCAAGACTTCCACATACAGAGAAGCATTAAAACCAAAATACAAATGAACTCAAAAAGAAAAAAAAAAGTCTCAAAGCAAAACAGATTGTCCTGCATAACTCCCCAGAAGAGCTCAGAACCTGAGTTTCTCAGCAGCTGCATCCTGGTGGCTGGGCTGCAGAGCTCCACGTCCCCCAGGACACAGGCTGCAACTCACTGGGCTGGCTCCAAACAAGGCTCCTTTCATGACCATCCACCACTGATGTCCTTTAGTTACCTACAACACCTTTCATTCCACCCACTGCACTCTATTTTAAAAGGATGTGTCCCAGCCTTAAAGATAGTTCTGCTTGAGGCTAGCAAAAAAAGAGCCATTACTGGGGCTGTCTCATGTTACACTTCATGAGAAGACTCCAGCATGATCCCTATTATTTATTGTTTGCATTGCCCTAGTACCTAGCAACCTCCACCATGGAGCCATGTGGGTTTTTTAATGGTTAAGCAATGCACACACACACAAAAAGGCAACCTGACAGTAAAATTGTTTAAAAGATCAGCTGTGCTCAAAGCAGATTACAGAACATCCAATATCACTGCAGGCCTGAAAGAGCTGGTGCCTTTCAATGGGTGCCAACATTGACCCAATTATTCAAAACAGGTATTCATAGCTATGTGCACCGTTCATATTTCTTATAACTTGTGCAGAGTTCACATTTCTTATAACTCCCAACAAGTCTCCTGGCTAACAAGGCTGAGTGTGCAGATGCATTTGTATTACACACTGGGTTACGGAGAGATTTTCCAATCCAGAAACAGGGCATGCATTAAGCATTAAAGTTTGCTCTTCTGTATTTATTTTCTCATCAGTGCTTACAAGCAATTCAAAAAGCATTTTGGTTGTCAGGCTGCTCATAATACAGAATCTCTGCACTGGTTATTTTATGGTAATTGCATAGCAGAGGTCTGGCACCTTTATGAAAAAGCCACTCCTGTTTCATGAGTAACAGGAACTGCTTGCTGCAGACAAAACTGCAAGTCCATTCCCTGGCTGGAACTGTGATTGCTTAGAAAGATTTTTTTCTTGAAAGGTAAACATTTCCTATTTCATGAGAAAAATAAAAGCTAACAAATATGAGGAAGCATCAGGATAAATCAAGGTGACAAGTGAAAAAATCCACACCTCCCATCCATCTAAGCAAAAGGCAGCAGCACAGTAACACTGCCAGGATACTCTGAATTAAAAGGCTTGAATTGATGACCACTTGAAAACAGACTGGTTCCAGCTCTTGCTTCTGTTTCATCACACAGAAGTAGCCAGCCAGCCAGCAATAGCTTGACTATGCATTATTCCAGCAGGGGAGTTCCTCTCCATAAATTAATTATAAACACATCAATAGCTCAGCATTTCATAAGCCACAGCAATTTCAGCTACGAAATTCCTCATGCAAGAGGAAAAAGACGAAAAAAACAAAACAAAAACACAAAAACAACACTAATCCTGGCAACAAGGAAAAGCAGTTTCCTTCCACTTCAAGTGTGGACAGACTAACACAGAAAGTAAACAACTACTCTAACTTCTCATTGCTGCTTTTCCTAATCTAATACACAACTGCTCTCCCAAGAGTCCACAGAAGTCCAGGAACATACACACCTCAAAAAAGAAAAAACAAAAAACAAAAAAAAACGCTGAAGGAGAGAGAAGAATTTGAAATGAAGACAGATACATATCCAAAGGAGACAAAAATTAAGACACTGTTATTTCTTTGCTACTTCACCAACCAGAAGTGTAGTAGTTTGTAGGAGAGGTGATGGTGTCTATTGTCTACCTGTACTTGGGGGGCACCAAAATAAGCATGTCCTTATTATCAGTCACCAGGACCGTTCTACGTATTATTTTTGTTCCCCTTCCCCAATTTCTTTGGGAATAGACAGCTGCCAACAAATGACCCATCAAAACAAAGGGCCTCCTTGACCATCTCAACAAAAGGATGAAGCATGAAATGCAAACAGCTACAGTCACAATCCTAGAATTGGTTATTTCTGGTCAAGTCTCATTTAAAGAGTTTCAAAGATGCTACAGAAAGCAAGTGAGTTCAGGTCTCAGTCCAAGTCAGCTAGGGACGTTCCAGCATTTTCCACAGCCATGTGTGAACACCACAGCAGAGGTAGCTGGAATACATCTGCTGCTTAAGGAGTAGACCTGAGGTCAGAGAAGCAGTTTCCATTGTAGCTATTCCTGATTAGCTAACTGCTGTCAATCTGCTCCCTGTCAGCTGCCATAGAACACATATTTTTTTCATAGCAGCTTCTTGTTTTAAAGTTGTGGTTTCTGAGTAGTTTTCAAGGAGTTTTCTTACTGCTCTTTTGTTTAAAAGTGGTTCAGATGCACTTTTAATCACATTTAAATGCTTGCTTGTCATTTCCAAAACCTGCCCATCTACCAGTTTCTACTGATTCAGGTGTAAGCCCTCATGGAACTTGACAACTGCTCAAATCCAGCAAGCTGACTTCAAAACCAAAATCTCACAGGCAAAGCCATATACAAACGTTGATGCAACGGTTCAAAGAGATTTTGTGTCTGGCCCAGTTCCCTAAAGGTGGCATGAATTTTGGCTAATAGTGTGTGCCAGGAATACGGGGTCCTTCAGTGAATATTAACCCTCAAGTTTTTCTGTTTTCAGTATAAATGCATAATCACAGCTGCAGCATTTAAAAAGGCAATCTAAAAGGATTAGGTAATACAGAACTTAGTTTCAACAGCAATGAAAAGCTATTACAATATAGCAGCATCTATACTTTTAAACCTCAACTCTCTAAACATCAACATCTTCACATTGCCCTATGCACCTCCAGTCAATCTGTTCTCAATACTCCATTTTGCATTTCTTTACCTTTTGGATATAATTGTTCAACCTGAGTTCCTCCTGGAAACAAAGGATTTCTGCTGAATTTAATTTTGCACTCAGCAGAGTGCTGCCGGCCAGAAACATCTCTGCAACACAGTGTCAGAGTTGCTAACACCAAGTGACGTTAAACAAACAGCAGTCCTCCACTGCCCAGCAATTAAAATCGATAAGAAGCCTGTGTTTTTCACGACTTCTTTTCAAGTCTAACAGAAAGCTCTGGAATTGCCAGCCCCTGGAGGTTTTTATGGCTTTGCTTTTTATGAATGCACAGCCTAGCAGGCGATAAGCGCTTTTGTGCACTTGGCTGGTGTTTGCCCATGACCACGACTGTCGATGGGGGTTTACTGCTGTGAAAGATGCCAACAACACCCCAAGGACAGACTGGGACATTCCAGCACTTGTCAGAGAGGTGCCAATTTGCCCCTAAATCAAACATGCCACAGCAATGCTGATAACAGCTTTAGACGGGTGCCAGAGGAGAGCGCAGTCAGATTGCCTTATTTGCCACATGTAGAACAAACAGCCTCCAACTCCACTGCACTTGTGACTCAGGGGGTAAGAAGGCTAAAAACCTTATTTATGATAGAGTTGTCAGCCAGTCCCTGATGCCACTGCACTCACACCTATCTAAGAGTGCTGAAAGCAAAGCGCTCTGAGGCACCGGAGCAGTACCAGGGGTAAACTCAGAAGCACACACTGGCTACCTACGTGCATGGTCACTTCATCCTAGAGGCCATAAATATTCCCAGAGCACCAGATGATGTAAGGATGCACAAGGCATGAGCATCCCTACTCTAGAAGATCATGCTATAGCATATAGCAGTGTCTCTACCCAATTAGGTGGAGCCACAGCCTCGGTCAGGCTTTGGTCCCAAAGCCAGCCAGGATTGTTGGTGCCTGCTTGTGCTACTGAGCCCTTTGCCAGCACGGGCACAACCCTGCACTGCTGCAGCTTTTGGGGCAGAAGCAGCTCACACCCTGACAGCTGGTGCAAGTGCAGGGTTTGCACATGCATTCCCTCTGCCTCCATGCTTAACATGGCCTCATCCAGGCTGATCTAGCAGGCACAGCTCAGTTGTACTCCACATTTAGGTCTAGAAGAGCAGCAGAGATGCATCCTTAAACACTATCTGGATTAGTATCAAATTTGGTAGAAATATGAAGCGCAGAGAAGGTTACAGCCAGTAAATCTCATGGTTTCATTCAGGTCCATGGGATGTTGATGGAGCTAGTTTGGTCCACTCCTCTCTGTAAAATGATACAAGGCAGCCAGTAACACTGATCTGGAGGAGCTGTGAGGAAGAAGTAAATTTACAGGTCGTCCTTCTTCCTTACTGTGTAGGCTTTTTCCTCCATTTCATTCCATGAATCCAAACTTATTTCAGCTCATTACTATAAAGCAGTCACTCTACACTTTGGGAAAGAAAGTGCCCATTTCCTGGCTTTCCCATGACTATTTATCTTCCTTGCATTGCAATAGCAGTGTTGTTCCTACAATGACCCTGTAAAAACCATTTCATTCTTCCCTATATTTATCACAAGATATGGAAAAGTAAAGAAACTACTTTCATTACCACACCACATCCTAACTATATTAAAAAACCCCACTTATTAAAAGCAGAGTCCAATTTCTAAATACCTTTTAAAGGACATGCTCTGTAATACCAGTTTTATTTTACCAAGGTAGGTGCTAATCTCAGCGGCGAAGTCAAATTTTATTCTGGTTAATCAATTACTGCCTATGGGATGCTTCACTCCAGTTGAGTTAATTTCTGCCTTCAGTTCCTGTCCAAAACCTGCACAAGTTTCCCATGGCTGTGGTATTTCACAACCACTAAAATTCAACAGAACACAAAGTCTTTTTACACACCAAAATGCCCGAGATAGGGAGTGCGGGGAGCAGGCAAAAAGAGACACCACATGAAAAAAACAGTGACACTGAAGTCTGCTTCAGATTAAGAGATGTGGCATGAGGGGCATGGAGAGAGACTGCAATTCCAACGAAAACACAGCACCTCACTTTAGCAATCAGACAGAAGCATCATCAGATTGCATTTGTTACAGGGAGGAGGAGGAAACTAAAGATACACATGGCTGTGGGTTTTGACCAGTTCACACTGACTGCTAGCACACGTTGTATAAACAGACTGATTTCCTCAAAGCACTTAGAAACAGTTTGATTACTTACCAAGTCATTTCCAGCAGAATTCCTCAAGAAAAAGAATCCCATGGCATTTTGCATATATTATCTCAATAACAACAAACACAGACCATATACAGGTCTCCTGAAACAAGCACTGTTTCTGGCAAGAGAAAGGCATCTGACAGAAAATTTCCCTCAGGAAAAGCAGAGTCTCAGCAGAGGCTAACAGCATCAAAACCTGCTTGAATGTTATCTCCACTCTTTCATGTAAGAGGCATAAGCAGGTGGCCCTTTACTCCTACAGATACAACCCACTGAAAACTTCAAGAGATTAGGCTCTTCTCACAGTACATCACGTTTTCACAGTCAGTTCAATTTCTCTATTTCACTTTACAGTGAGACTTGATGGATGTGTAATGTTTCCTATTGAAGCCACACAACGAAAGAATGCCACAGAAGTCATTAAGAGATAACCTCAGTACTTAAAAACCAGAGTGCAATAAGCAATTCAGACACCCAAGAAGGGTCAGCATTAACACAGTACACCTACAGCCTTGTGTGTGCTGCAAAACCTGCAGGATTTCACAGGTCTGTTTTCTCCCTCACTCTTGTAGCTTTTTTTCTCATTTCTGTGGTTCAAATATGTAGTTGCCCAAATAAGATCATGTCATAAAATTAAATAAAATCTACAAAGAGCTGTCTTGAATGAACAGAGCTACGAAGGCATACGATTGACATGACTGGGTGACACTTAGATGTCTGTGCCTGCCATACTTTACATGCTGTTTAAACAGGATGCTCAGACAGCTTAGTGCTAGGATGCTAGATGACCTGCTGACACAGAAAACATCAAGTGAGCAGGTTTATTTTGTGTGAAGTGCTGTGATAATAACCAATTATCAATACTTTCTGGGTCACAGCTTAGATAACAGCATACAATCACATGAAGTTTACTCACACTACAATAAAGCAATACATGTTTAGTTATTTACTCATTGTCAGGTTTGACCACATTTTAGTGTCCTCTAAGACATGGCTGAAAAACAAATAGCCTCAACTTGATCTATTTAAGATGAATATTAGGGGGAAAAAAATAGGGCCTTATTTGCTGAAGTTGGCAAGGATGAGATAAAGCCACTGTACAGACTACAAACACCACTGGTTCTTAACAGGGTCAGCACAGGACATCCTCTACTTCTTGAAGCCATAGGACAGAAGATCTTTGCTCCTGTCTCTTCCCCTATCTCCACTGCCCTGCACAAATAAGTGGGCACAGGCATTTGAAGGGTGTACGAATGAGATTAGCAGCAGCAACCATTTCCTGCATTCATTCTCCTTTGCTCTACTTGTCAACATCCGTACAAGAGATGAGGCACCTTTACTTCAATTGTGGTGCCCTGCAGCTTATTGTGAAAAAGAAGACTCCAGCCAGTTCCAGCTCATTTTCAGATGGCACGGGGAAGGGAATAGCTGCTGCAGGAACAAACACTCTTTGAAGGCAATTCCTTACTCTGCAGAAAGAAAATACATTCACTACAAGGACCTTTGTTGTACAAGGATATGAATGACCAAGAGCTCTGTAATCCTTGTCTCTGCTATTAAACTGGGTGTCTTTGGAGAGAATCCAAGGAAGTTACCTGGTGGGTGATCTACATTCTGTCCTCCAACCATGACCCAACTTTCTGTACTATCCAACTCACATAAAGGTATGCTGTATTGGCACTGCAATGACAAAATATTGTAAAAACTCGAAATAATTCCAAGCATCCCTGAGGTTCCAGGAATTCATTGTAGGTTTGCAGAGGAAACCAGCAACTCCTGAGCATTGAACTTCTACACATCCAAGCCTGCCCAGTCTCCCTGTGTCAGTTCCAGCTGCCTGACAGTGAGCAGCTTACTGCAAGGGTGACCACACTCTGGTCTAAACAGAGGAGATAAGCCTGTGTTCTTGCCCAGTCTAAAACACATAGGGAGGGACAGAGGGAAGACCACTAATTGTTAGAAATCTACAACAAAACTACAGGTGAGACGGTAAAAAAACTGCATACAAATGTTATGTGATTTAACAGGGTTACTACAGACAAGAGACAGTCACTCAGACAAAGAAAAAGTTCATACAGAATTACTGCTGTAAGATGGTTAGTGTTTAAAAAAAAAAGCCTCCTTATAAATAAAATAATTTTAAATTATTTCTGCACACCTGGTGCACAATGCCTAGCAAGTGGTTTCAATTGCCCTAAGTTTGGAGACGAGTACATGCAAGTTCTTCTCTTCACTAGTTGATCCTTACCTTTTACCTTTACTAATTGTTCCCACTAGGAAGCAAATAGCTGTTCACATACTTAAATTCAACACATGATGATAACTTCCTAGGAATCAAACCAAATACTACTCCAACAAATCTATTATATTTCCTATTGTTGTAAAAGAAAATGTATGCTCCATTTTTGGGGTAAGAGTAAAATTAATAGATTATGATCAAGAGCACAATTTGTTAGGATAAACAGAGATATTTTCTACTATTCCATGATCTTAGTTCACTAAAAACAGTGTATTTCTCATTTGAAGTAAATACTAGTTATATAAGAAAGCATTTACTTTTTAAATAACCTCAGCAGAACACAAAGAGGGATTTTATAGTTAAGAGTAAAAAAATCCGTTTTCTATCACAAATGGAATAAAACTGTTGTCAAATGAGGTCTCAGAAGTCCACTGTCATTAGCAAAACATATGTGAGATGTATGTTCCTGGAGAGAGCTTCAATATGAAATTCAAAGATCCACATCAATATTTGCAGAAGCAGAAGAAACTTTAAAGGATCCAGAAGCCCTGTCCTAGGTTTATTTTGACTTTGGTTAACATTTTTCATAAAACATTAAATCATCAGAGTGCTTGTGAAAAACATATGAGATAAAATAAAAATACCTACACTGGGCACTTTGTTAGGAATATGTAAAGGCCACCTAACAACCTGCAGTATAATTTCCTATTTCTAGCAGTTCATTGCTTTTAAAATTATAGAATTCCAAGGCTGCAGACCCGGTGCTTGATGTATTCCTTGCAAAAAAGTACCAGACTTTTTTTTTTTTCTTAAACTCAAAAAGGATTCAGTCAGTTTTGAGCAAATGTGTGTTCATTATCTCACACAACTGGAAGTTCTGACACTAAAGCAGTTCAGAGGAAAAAACCTGGCTTTTGTCATAGTGGCTTTAATAAAACACTGGCTTCCCTTGTGCCCATGTTTTATTGTAATGTTTCCAGGTGTTACGTATTCTGTTGTAAAATGTGGTTGTTAAGGAAGGAAACTACCTTTGAGGAAATGTGGGATAGTATTTTTGGGTTTTGCGGAGTTTTGTCGTTGTTTTGAGGGGTTTGATTGGGTTTTGGTGGGGTTTTTTTGTTATTTTAAACTACTTACACACTTACTCAGGCCCTGCTTTGCACTGTGTGCAATTTCTTATAGCTCCTTGAACACAGAAAATAGCTGTTATTTTACTAATCTGTACCACCAAGTAGGATAAAAAAGAAGAAGAAAGTCCATATATCCTCAAAAATTGGTCACATCAGACAAGGGAAAAGCTCACAACAAGCACCCCTCTAGTCCTCCAGGTATGCACAGCCTGGAAGCCAGAGAAAACTCTTCATTTAGAGCAGCCTTAGAATTTTCTACTAAAAAAAAAAAACCAAAAAATCAAAACCACAAAACAAACCACTGTCTAAAAACATACAGTAAAACTAATACTAGATTTGATTACTAAAGGATCGAATACTCCTACTTATTATATATATAGAAATAAATATACTCCCACATACATATCTTCCTGGTAGGAGGTAAAAATACCTCAGCTACTCCTGCAGCAGAGCCTTGCAAATGCCTCTGCTCTCCCCGCTGCCATGACTGGTATTATAATGGTTCTCACAGGCCACTATGCCAGATGAAGCATGACCGCACCAGGAGGCTTAGCACCCCACCTAAAAACTCACCAGTCTACGCAGTCTGCCCTAACTCAGCCTTCCCACCAGGTCTATTTGCATCTGGCAACTCTCCAAGGCATTTGAAACACGCTGGACCTCTTGTTGGCAGGCAGAAAACACCTTGCCCCCCAACAAGACGCTATTCTCCATCTGGAAGTGAATGAGCAAGCGTTCACAGCTTTTGTGCTCAGCCACTAAAGCACATTAAACAATCTATTAACACACCAAATTAATGAGGTACTGCCAAGTTTAAAGTCAGCGAAGCACTGTGCCTGTGCACAGCTCCCTGCAGCATATGTTGGCACCGCTGTTTGTAACACATCCAGCGCTCAGGCGTTTGGAGCCCAGCCTAATTAGTTCACTCCAATTGAACCTCGACTCTAGCCTTGATTCAGCTGCAATGGAAGTTTTGAAAGAGGCCAATCTACACAGCCTTGCACGTTTTTTCCCTGGCACTTGAGGAGCCAGGGCAAGGAAGTGTGCCAGAATTGCCCAACCAACCATTTGACAGACACGCAGCAATGTGAATACTGCACTTACCCGGGTTTTTTTAAAGATCATTCATGTGCAACTTTTAAAGGCAGGATAATTCTTTTCCTGGAGGAAAGCAAACATGAGAGAAGGACTTGAAATGTCCTGGAAGGATGATGGGAAAAGAGAGAAGGCCTATCCCAGGAAAGCTTGCCCGAATTGAAAAAATGCATAATTTCTATGTGTGCATTTCACAGTTCTTTATTTCTCCACTGCACACAACCTGTCTTCACTGAGCATTAGTGTTTGCCAGTTTACAGTCTTCTGCTTCCATTGGTTTTTAGAAAACCTAAACATCAGAACAATTAAAAAGTCCTTTTTCTCCCCACAAAACTTCCTTGATCCAATGAATTTTTTTTTCAAGTAGCCAACCATATCCCACTATGCATTTCAGAACAAAAACTGGATTTTTCCAATTATTGCTGGAGGTGTCTTCAAAAGGCATTTTAACCAGAAGATACCTAGCTTTTCACCTTCCTTCCCCTTCAACAATCAAAATACATTTCCCCAATAATTTCCATGCAGCAATCACTGAATGCAACAAATACTGCAAAGACGGTGGTTTCATCAAAGTGGCTTCAGGGTGTTACCTATTAGTGTTGAGATAGAGAGGATCTGGCTTCTTATATTGCTTTTCTTTCTGATGACAGTCAATTACAAAGAAAACATGGAAAATTTTAAATTTTTTTTAGTCAAATTACACAGTTATTTGTATCTGCATTTCTTAACCTAAGAACTTCTACTGTCCCACTGGGAGAGAGAAACGGGGACCCCTTCTGATCTGTAACTAGACTGACACTTGAGCTCTTCGTGGCACAAACTTGGATTGGTCTCAGTCACAAGGCAGCCAGACAGCCCAAAGCAAAAATGAAAATATCTAAACATACAAATGTTCATGTCAAACCCACAGCACTACAGTCTGCAGCATTTTTCAGTCTGAAAGAAAAGTCACGTGTGAGCACATGCACACACTAATTGTTTTAGGGATCTTTTTTCGTCCTCAGCATTTTACACAACAAGTATGAACCACTAGGTTTGGAAGCAGGTTTGCAGTTTGTCTGGAAACATGGCAAAAATGTGATTTTAAGTTGGAGTTATGCTTTTTCCTCATGATATAAGATATGTAAAGAGCACGGTGTAAACACTGCATTGCCTTTAATGACTGATTACTGTGAGTCCTGATTCGGGCAACTGGAATATTCTATCTACCCTCACTTCCTATCTCTGTGTGCACACACATGCAGCCATGCTTCTAAGAGTTTGCCTGTTTCCAGAGACCAGTTTTCCAAATCCCAATCACGGGCTAGTCCAAGCTTATGTAAACAACTTGGGATTCAAACAAACTCAATGACAACCACTGCTGATTAAACCAAACTTATACAAAGGCAAAGTAAATTGAAACAGGTACAGGCATGCAAAGATAAGACAGAAGCTGATTATCTTGCATGACAACAAAGGAAAGCTGCCAAAATAGAACAAACCAATGGTCCACCAGTTTCCAAATTGTTCCCTCTGGTTACAGCCAATACTTCAAAGAACACGGAGAGCCAACACTGCCAGAAGTCATTGTTTGCCACATCAAGAACAAGAGAAATCAGTTCATAACTTCAGTTTCCTTAGGCACATTTTAAGATGCTTGTTTTCAAATTAAGAGGGTGAGAAGAACCTATAAAATAATTCTTTTTAACATCTGACCACTTATTCTGTACACTCATTTCCAACCGTGGGACAGCACCCAAGGGTTCCAGCAGACCACTATGAGGGCAGAGTTTCTGTTTCCACCTCTCCTCACAGAGGCTGAAAACTTGATTTGTTCAGGCCACAGAACATTTCACCTCTGAAAGCTGCTCCCTCAAGGTGCACTGCTGTGATAAGTGTGATAAGATGCCCTAGGCTGGAAGGTCACTGAGAACAGTGGCGCTCAGTCATTCCCTCGCCCTGACAGCCAAGGCAGGTTTGGTGGCCCTGGCAGGACATTGCCATCCAGACAGCCACACCACAGTGCAAGCTCCTGCTTGCAAAGTCCGAGTCTCCAAGCAACCACCAACTGTGTTTGCAGAAGCCATGCATGGAAATCCTCAGCCATCAAGCACAATTTACCTGCCCTAGTAAAATTAGGTGTATGGATACAGTATGCTTCATCTATTTAAACGAAATTTATTACAAAATCAAACCAAGTCAAGTAGCTTGAACTAAGAGGGTCTATCGTCTCCACTAGTACTTTTAGGCAGGTTTTTTTGAGTGGTAAATTAATAGCTGATTAGCCATTCCTTCTCCCCACAGAGCCTGTTTTCCCAGCCTTCAAAAATCAAGTGTAAATGAGGCACAATAATTTGTTCCCTATTCTGCTTTCTTGAGATGTTTCTCCTCTTTGGTCTAATAATAATAAAATAAGAAAAATTCTTAGAAAGGACCTGTCTAGAATTAAATTGATTTAATCAGAGACTGGAGTGTCAAATTACCCTGGAGACTTGAAAACATCAACGAGAGAACAGACATTTTGCATAGTGAAAAACAGGTATTTCAGACACCTTATGACAGGAATAATTCAGAAGAAAACAAGTCATTGACCAGACTTCATCCTTTAAGTCAAGGGTACACGAGGGCCTTTGCTGCTCACCAGAACACGCAGCAATCAAAACAATACGGAACAAACACACCAATCCAGAATCTGTGGATTAAAGCTTGGTGTTCAACTTCCCTTTTCTAAACAATATAATATAAAACCGAGGAAAATCCATCCTGAGTATCAGTTCTTAGCTATTAGTATTCTACATACCACTGACTAAGATTCCTGAGCAGGAAAAGGGTGTGACAGGCAATCAGTAGATGTAGCTCTTATCGCTTGATAAACAGTGTTTTAACAACGAGCCAGAGATACAGGTCCAGAGCAAGTTACACTGACTATTCCCGGAGTTTTTCCTAACTGTAATAATTACAGCATATAATTAAGAACGCAGCCACACACTCCACATCATGCAGAAAACAGAAAATTAAGTCTCCAGTGCTTGTTGCTCCCATCACTGGGCTAGATCTTGGCCAGGGCTCTCTACTCAGCTTAGGTCTTTATGCCCTGATTTAACACCACTCCTGTTTCCTTGCCTTCCTCTCTAAACACTTGGAGCAGTTACTGAGACCTCTGAGGCAGCTGAAAGCCCCCGGAAAAAAGCAGGAGGCAGACTGCAGAGAGACTCAAAAAGGCAACAGGCAAAATGAGTTCAGTCTCTTAAACTCACTTGGGCAGGAGGCACAAACACCAGGGTCCTTGCACATCCCAGGGTAAAACCCAGCTGAGCATTCTATGAATGTTTGCATGCTGACAATAGAACAATCAAGTACTTCCTCCAGTGGGAAAGGAGCACTTGCACGCCTCTGTGTATGTTTTATGACACCAAGTCCTTCCCAGGTCTGCACCTCATCCCTTGTATCGCTGTCTGCACAAAGCAGGTCCTGAGCCTCCTCCCGAGGAGACGCTGGGACACAACAGCTCCTCCGACTCAGACAAATCTGCCTCGTCAGTTAATTTTAGCAACACACTTCTGCTCTGTAGCAACTATTCATCTGCCAGTACTCAGCATCTGGCTGGCAGGGATTGTACTCCAAACGAGCATTCCTTGGCACAGCAGAAAGTTGCTTTGGGAGCTCAGAAAGAGCTGGAGAAGTATGGACCAAAGACCAGTAACTTAAACCATAATTTAATGGGCACAAAAAGCTTATGTACTACAAAAAAAAGGAGAAGTTGGGCTGAGAACAGTAAAGCCTCAATTCCCTCTGCTGGTGAGAATCAGAGTGAGGCTGCAATGGTACTTGCAGATTGCCTTGTGAGAAAACATACAAGGGTGTCAGTACCCTCTTCTGTCTCCTCGGTGCCCTAAGGAATTTGAATAATGCTTGGTAAGAAGCTTGAGAATATTTACTGCCACTGTCATTCGTCATTGCATCAGAAGAGTTCTGGAAAGAGGGGAAATGCCGGGGCTAATGCTTACAGCATGGGTGTGTGCTGGGGGGGAGACAGGTAATGACTTACACGTATTACAGAATCTTAATTCTTGCACAGACAGGATTAATCCATGCTGCTAATACTTGCAAAAAAAAAAAAAGAAAAGAAGTTAAAATTCAGGCTAGAACCTTAAGTAGACAAAGGAATATAACCTTGGTTTTTGTTTTTCAGCGTTTTCCTAGACTTGCTGTTAAGATTCAGAGAGATATTGAACACAGTTTACTGTGCCATCTAAACATAATTTGAGACACCTGAAAGGTCAGAAACCATAAAAGATAATTACCTAAAACTCCTTTTTAGGGGAAAAAGGAAAAAAAAGAGCTCCAATTCCCAAAAGCGTTTTACATTGTTGAACCACAACTGTTAGGTGCTTTATAATTACAGCCATTACTCATTTTCTCATCTCATGGCATTATCATAATGCTAAAGAGAACGGAGCCCACAATTATCTCAGCAGTTGTACCCACTCATCTCCCAATTACATACACTCAGATGACAGCTGTTTCCCCTCCACTAAAATAAAGTTGGTACCACTTAACCTGTTGACCTAAACACTCCAGAATCCTCAAGTGTGGAACAAAAGCACCAAATCCTGAGCTGACTTTAGATAACAGTTACTTAGAAATAGAACTTAAAATCAGAACACAGTAACAAAGTCGTAAAAACTGACTTTGGTGTCTTTTATCTTTTGATTTTGACCACAAAGTACGTTTCCCTCTAGGTGTAGGAATAAGCACGTACACATGTAATAGATATATACATACACACATATATTTATTCATTAATACAATAAACACACACCACATTGCTACCTGACCTTCTTACCTACATTTAACACGTGCCAGTTGCCCAAGGGTCACACAAGCCTTCAGCAACACCTCGATGGAAAAGCACTGATTCCTCATGGAGGCACCTGCTGGGATGCTTGTGCACCACAGATCTACCACTTGCTGGCTTGGGTTTGACACTGTACACTACAGACAGTACTAGAGACAAAGCAATTTTCAACCTACCTGTGGTTAAACAACACCCTCCAAACACCACCTCCTTCCTATCCTAATGGATAGCACAAGGAGTTAGAGCCAGAGGCTACAAAAGACACAAGGAAAAGGAGCATCACCTGTTTCTCATCCTCCCCTGACAAGACTGCAGCATTGATAATTGAACAGCACCTGTTCAATTAGAAACTGCTGCTATGCAGTGAGCATCGGTATCACACAGGTGCCACTGCTTGAAATCAGGAGCCATGTATCAAAAATTATTAGAGAACGCATGACACTGCTACATACTTCATTTCCACGTTCAGTATGACCAATTTATTCCAACTCCCTGGGTAGCCTTCTGAAGAAAACTGCCTGAAATCAGCTCCTGCACTATCTGATAGATACACCTAAGGGCTCCTGAACTGAGATACAGCATTTCTCTTAACTAAAGAGGCAAACTTCCCCCGGAGGGTGACTTTTGTTTTACTTCATACCTGCGGAGAAAAAA
>WAAE01016382.1:0-56638 GCA_013400495.1 Nicator chloris | reverse complement strand
GGGCGCAGTCCCGGTGCGGCCCGGCGGGAGGCGCTGCCCGCGGCACCCGCGCCCCCTGCTCCGCACCGGCGGGAGCCCCGGGCGGCGCCTGGACCACGTCCGTGCCACGCTCAAAAGTGTCACTGTCCTCACTGCTGACCTTCGCCAGTATCACCGGTGCCCTTGGCACCGCTATGGCTGCGTGGAGGTGGCCTCTCACCTGTGTGAGGAGCTGCCAGGGCAGAGAGCAGGGAGCAGCCTTCCAGCAACCCAGGAGCCCAGCAGACTTTCCTGCCTTCTCAGCCACTCCGGTGTTTCCCAGAACTGTGACACTGGATGTCTTGAGATTCTGGAGTACAACCTCTTACTTCAGATTTAGGGTCTCCAAACCCTTCTGGACCTGCTGCTCCACTCATTTTTGCAGAACTTCAGCACGTGGGAGCAGCAGAGTTCTGCCGGGTTGGAATCTTTCAGGAAGATCTTTTTAAAGTTAGTAACAAGAATTTAGAACTATGAGCCCAAACAAGGGGTCTTGCAGTCCTTCGTGTTATTGCAACCAAAGAGAGTGAATAGCTGGAGAACTGGGAAAACGGTAGAGCACAGCAAACACAGTCCTGCAGAACTGCATCCTCTACAAGTTGGGTCCCTCACCAGCAGCATTTTGGTTCTTGTGGAAAGTTGCATACGTGTGGCCATTGAGAACAGGTCATTTTGAGGGCCTGGATAAATTTCCCGCGTGGTGGAGTTAGTTACAACTTCCTAACTGTGGTGTGGACCGATTTGTCAAGGCTTTTTGCACCAATTAGTTAGTTAACAATTTCTATTCCCAGAGTGAAGGAGAAAGTGCTCTGTGATCTGGTCTGATGGGTTTTTTCTTCCAGCTCAAAATAGAACAGCTCTAGTAAGAGCTAAGTTGAGTTCATGGTTGATACTGGTACTCGGACAAGAATGTTACGGGGAGATAAGGTGCTAAATAAAGTTAAACGAAAACAGCCCTGGCTAATTGCAGTTCCATTCAAATGTCAGGCTGCACGAGTTGTTGTAGGGGAAACGGGCAAGATCCTCCACCAGCGTAAACAAGAGAGACAGGTGGGCTCTTGTACTAATTTACACCCGTGAGGGATCTGGCTCCATCTCTGGAATACAAAAACAGAAGTGTTAAAATGAGAACTTTGCAAAACTTACGTCTAAACCAACAACATCCTAACCAGGCTTTCCCCCCCCTCCACCGGAGCATGAAGAACAAATCAGCTCAATAAAAACAGCATTTCAAAGCAAAATTTCCCTGTGTCAGGTCAAAATAGAGCCTGATTTCTCTATTTTGAGAACCTGTTCTTTCTTGAAACAAGCCTGCAAGAAAAACGGCTAATGGAAGAAAGAATGTCATCGCTACCCTTGAAGGCTCACTGTTTAAGGGCCAGCCTGATAAAGTCTTGATATTAAAGTTAACAAATGTGTTTCTTTATATTAGTGTTCTACTTTGTTTTATAGACCAACATAACATTGTCTGGGTCATACAGAGCCTTATCCTGGAGCCAGCTGCAAAACAAAACATACAGAGTTCAGCCAAACAAGAGGCTGTACGTTCATACATACATTATGTTGTTCTTCATAAAACTTTTCAAAATCTTTAAAAAACATTGCAGCATAACGTTGTTATTTATCCATTGATTAACAAAACAGAGAATAGAAACTTCACTCTATCCAAACCCAGGAAAATGGAATTTCTGTATTACTTATGCAGTTTCCTTGCAAAAGAGAAGTTAGGAGGGTATTATATACTTAAATGGCTAAACAGGGAAGAAAATTGGTAAGCTCTAAATTTGATCTTCGGCGTTCAGTGAGAAACTGTTCCAAAGAACCAAAGTTTGTTTCAATAAATTTTTTACTGCAAAACAAAAAAGTCTCAAATATATTCCACAGCCTTATATATTGAGTTGTTTTTCAGGACAGAAATATTTTCATAAGGTTTTAGGTTGGAATTCCAGTATTGGCTAAATCTTTCAAAGAATCATCACAAATAAAGGAATTTTAAAGTATCTAAAAATTAGTATTTAGGTAATATCTAAAGACCTTTTCCTAGAGTCAAAGAATAAATCAAAATCTACATTTTAAGTGTGTTACTGATAAATGGTAACATTTATTTTGTGTAGCAAAAATCATACTGTTAGATGATTGCCAACTAATTCAAGGTACTGAATGGTAAAACATGTCTGGCACAGATGAAAGCAAGAGCATACTTAAATAAGTGTCAAATAAATGACTACTTAGTGATGAGAATCCAGGGTGTATTAATGAATGTAATATAATCAATGTATATTAAGTTACCAAAATTGCATATTAATTTGCAACATTTTCAAGACACATATTTTAACATGGTAATGGAAATTCCCATTTTTCCCCTTCTTAAGTAGCCATATCTTGATCTTAATCGTGTTTATTTTACAAAACAACGGAATTATGTAAGTAGAAGAAGAGAAAAAAAGAGTGTGGTGTATACATGAAAGAGTTAAAATGGGAAGAGGAGGGAGATGAGTGTTCAAATATATTTATGGAGCTGGCTATCCAGGCTTTGATAGTGAAGAGGGCAGGAAGATACATTGAATAAAGAGGACGTGGGTCTTAAATATTAAGGTGGAACTACTCTGCTGAATTGTTTCTTAGAATAATAATAATAATCTACTTTGAACATTTACAGAACAGCAGCAAAATGAGTAACACCCAGTATATTTTAATTCACAGTTTGCAAGAACTGTTTTAAATCTTTATATCTTTAAGAGGACTATGATTCTAAATCTGAGCTATCATAAGTCACTATAGTATGATAATAAACAGTGAAGCTGATGGCAAAGCTCCCAATTCTAGAAATTTAATTCGAGCAAGACTAGTAAATTATTAGTTAAAAGCTTTTTTTGAGCTGCAGTAGATCAAAAATGTTTGTACCATCCTGGGCCTCTGTTTCTGTTATCCTGTACCAAGTTGTGATCAATATTATACCTGCAGCACCAGATATGCTCATGACATGCTATATTTTCACTTTTGTGCCTGCCAAAGTACCATGCAAGATCACACTGCTAAATCACTGATGCATGTTTACAAGCAGGAATTGCTGCAGCCAGTTAGAGACACCTTGATCTTTTGCCTGATTACTTCCCTGTGGAAGCTGAGACTCAAACAGACAGTTTGTATCGGAATGTTCTCTGTCTTCTGAAAGCCTTTAACACTTACATTGCAATTACAGGTTGCACCAGTTCTCCTCTGGCATGGAAATCCTCTTGTTTGCTGTTAGATTACTTTGTGGGATGGGTTTTGTTTGAATTAGGTTTGGAGGGGTTTTTTTGAATGCCACTTCCATTTCTGCCCAGCTACAATAGGGGACATCTTAAATAACAGTTTTCAAAGAGAGGAAAGAGAGAGTTGTGTTGTCTCAATTTTTGAACTCTTTTTCTTGGATTAGAGTAAATATTTTGTCGTGTTCCATTTCCTGGAGAATCCACATTTGAATTGAGTGAGTAGATCATTGTAAAAACACAGTCAATGATGAAGGTAAATGTCTCTCAGTACTGAACTAAGAATAAAGTCATAGATTGTTTATATATTTTCATACAGCAAGGTACGACAAAAAACTCTTGAGATATTCTCTATCAATTAAAAAATTCTGCTCACAGACTCATCATTACTTCAAAAACATTCCTATTAAAAGCTACAAAACAACTGAGTACTTAGACCTCAGACAAAACGAACAGTTTGAAAATACAACAATAACATGTTAGACAAATAAACCTCACCCTTAAGATTCAAAACAAAAGCAAGGGGAAAGAGATGCAAGGGGAAAGAGACACAAGGGTTTGCTTCACTTTCTAAATCCTGGGAAGACTACGGCTTAGCCAATTCAGTAGGGAGATGGGGAGATATATGTAGATTTTCATTCATTCATCAAATTTCAATTAGGAACAGTTTTCTGAGTACGTGTAGACATTTTCCATTGGACACCTTGATAATCTCATTTACCATGATTTGTAATTAATCCAAATCTATTAATATACAACTTGTATGCTTTTATGCAAATTAACTTCAGGTTTTAAATTTAAGCAAAATCCTTGCTACAGGCTCTTGAGTACATCCATGTGCTGTCCCAAGTGTAAATCCAGCAGGTTTTCCCTGTTGGCAGGCATTGCTAATCAGCTTGGCACACCAGCAGAAATAAAACACTGACCGTCAACTTTTCGTAAGTCAGGGATCACATTAATTAATCACTTCCTTAGTAGACTAATCGCTGTCAAAAAGACACCCTTTAACGGGTGTTTATGCAGTCTGCTTTTCTGTCAGCCACTTTCAAGACAAATGGAGCAGACAGAAAAGAGCGGATCACGCTCTATTCAGAAAGTTTAAGGTGTCCTTTAATTCCCTTCCCTCTTTACTGCTGGGTTATTTTTAACAGTGGATGCAGTGCTCTCAGGAATCTGGGCAGCAGAGAGAAGTAGCCCTGCAGGAGATAGCGAGTGGCATGCACCAGATAGCCGGCCTAGGGAGGCCACGCAGCCCTGCTGACACCCCTGATTACCATTATCTGCTTGAATGCCATCCCAGTGCCTGGTTATGGCTGCTTTCATGTTATGTGTTCACATTGTTTCGCAGGATTTTAAACCATGTTGGTGCTGTTCTGGGAAAGAACGTTACTGTCCACCGATGCTCAGGTGTGAAGTCCTCAAGCAAAGAAAGGCTCTGAGAATATATTTAGGCTTATGCCTCACAAACAGTTTTTCTGATTTGTTTTCAACACATTTGGGAACTCTGAGCCATTGATCTCTACCCTCTGGATGCAGCTATCCAGGAAATTCCTTATTGCTCACAGTCTATCCATTGAATGAGTCTCCAATTTAGAGAGAAAGATGTTGGCGGGGGGGGGGGGGGGAACCATGCCAAAGGCTTTACAGAAATCCAGATAAATGACATTCCTTCATGTCCAGTGATACCCCTGTATCCCTTGCCTGGTCCACTGACGTAGGCATTCCATCACAGCAGGCCATTAGGTTGGTGAGGCAGGGTTAGCCCTGGGTGAAGCTGTGCTGGCTGCCTCAGCTCACCTCTCTGTTCTCCATGTGCCTTAGCAGAGCGTTTATGAGGATCTGTTCCAGGATCTTCCCAAGCACAAAGGTGAGGAAAACAGGTCCTCCCAGGGTCCTCCTTTCTACTCTTTTTAAAGATGGGTACAATGTTTCCCTTTTCCCAGCCACATGACACTTCACCTGACAGCCAGGACTATTTGAGTATCACAGAAAGGGGCTTGGCAACCGTGGCAGCCAATTCCCTCCGGACTCTGGGATGCATCTCATTGGGTCCCATGGATTTATGTACATTCAGGTTCCTCAGGTGGACATGAACCTGATCTTTATTACAGTGGGAGGGACTTTGCTCCCCCAGTCCCCATCCTGCTCTCCATCCGCTCGAGAGCTGTGAGAAGAGAGGTTGCCATTAAAAACTGAGGCACAAACTTTGGTAGAGTCTTCATTTTTCTTGTTTAGGAACATTAATTTATACAAAAGGCTATTACCAGCCAACTGGAATTTTGGTTTCCATCAATAAAGATCAAATTTTTTTCTACACTGTTAGCCTCTTCTATTTGCTCTCTGGCTGACCAAAATCTTCCATGTGTGTCTGAAGAATTCAGGCCCTAAATGTTTATTTGAACAGGACTTCAGGGCAGAGCCCTTGAAGGACTCACAGGAATTAAGGAAAAAAAGAAGAAAGTGGTGCTAGAATTGTAACTGAACCACTTTGGTGTACCACAGCTTGTAAATGTCCCTCTCAACTTTTTTTTCCTGTTGCCAACCTACTTCCAATCTTCAACAAGGTGGCAGCAGGAAAAATCTAGAACTTGTGAAAGCCTTATAAAACTAAGAGGGAATGCCTTTAGGAGATCTTGCTCCAGATACACTTGTTGACCCATGCATGGGTAACCTCTCCAGTCTGCTCAGCAGTTGCCTGTAGTGTCCCGTCCTCCTGAGTTCTTTATTGTAGTTAACTTTTCAGCAATTTTTGTAACTGAAAAGGATTCTTTCAGGCATTTCTCCAAAAGAGAAAACTAAAGAGGCTGACAACATCCTGCAACCTTCATTTTCGTCATTATGGCAGATGTGGTGTATTTCAATCTCAGGAGCACCCAGCAGGCATTTTCTTGCTCACACAATGCCACACAGGATTCAGAGTGCACATTCTTACACAGGCCAGCACGTCTGAGGGCAGAGTGACCAACTGCATTCTCCAAATGGAGAGATTGTTACATCAGTTTCTTGCATCTAAAGCAAATTCTCCTCCTCACATTAGTCACAAACCTTCTCTTTTCTAGGCTAAAATCAGTACCAAATAACGCCACTGGTAAACTCCAAATAGATTAACTGAAATTCTGAAATACTCCCCAAATTTTTGGCCCATGGTTGCTTATGGAGAGAACTACTCTTAATGAAAGGATGTCCTGGTATTTCAGGAAGGGTTTCACTCTTAGCAGCTGAGAAAGAAATCACTAGCTATCGCCAAATCTCTTCCTGGTCCAGGAACACTTCCTGCCTGTGACCATGTTAATCTGTAACATATAATGTCCTACTTCACGTGGAAGGAATGGCATGGGACAGATAGTCCTTCTTCAGCAGGACCCACTGGCAACCCACTTTTGATGTCAAGCATCATCAGCCTGACAGTTAAGCCTGATGTTGGAATGTCTTTTAATCGCACGTAGTTCATGGGAAAACTTCAGCGGGAGGTTATACGTGTGCAATGCAAGGAATTTAATGCTAACTGTGGGAGAATCAAAGGTTTTTCAAACAATCATCCATCAAAAAGTTTCTAATGCCTGAAAAAAAACCCCAATCACACAAGAAAGAGTAATAGAAAAAGTACTGGCAATGTCTCCTCCCCTCCCACTATACCTTTTCTTACACGAGTAACCTCTCAAGGCAAACAAATTGGAAACTATAAAACTCAGTGGATAGACCACAGGAGACCTGTGCAACAATCAGCTCTGCCAAACTGGAATTTCAGGTTGCTTTCATCTCACAAAATAAGAGTGTTCATTTCGCCAGGACCACCCTAATAGGTAGAGCTAAACAATGCAATGTAATTTAAAGTCTTGCAAAAACTCTTTTAACCTGTTCCATAATTGTGATTTAATGCCAAATTCTAGCGACATGCCTGACCCTTTTCTAATTGGGTTAATTGCAATTCTTATCTCAGTGTCCTCATGTCCAGTGTCTCAAAAGCACAGTTGCTCAGCAGGATTTTGTGTTTTACAGTGCAAATGCTAAAGCTGAAACTTGCTGAGCCTGAGGACCCCCAAAATTTTGTGCGTGAAGAACACCACAGCTCCCTCTCTATTTTTGCAGAAGTGAAAAAGGGAACATTAGAGCACCCTCATCATCTCCCTGATTGATGGCTAATTACAAACCCAGTGACCCAGGCAGTAGCATAACTACATTTTAGAGACCATTTGCGTGCATGGCAAGGCATAACATTTGTTAATTGGGCAATTAAACTGCTGTTAAAATTTGACATCACTTGAGGGCTCTGCTAAAGTACCACTCAGTGGGAAAATGAGGTTACTGATTTCAGACTGTCTGCACCACAATCAAATCACATTCTTCTCAGAACCTCTGGAAAGAGAATGACTGCTTTTGCTTTGTACTGCCCAAAAGAACAACCCATAACCTTACAGGTAAATTACAGGCCTCTTCAAAGCAGATGTGGTAACCTCACCAAATCGGTGAAGAGGAAACAACCCACCAAAATCATATCCTACCAGCAAAAAAGTTGCTTTTTCTTGACAAAATTTAAAAGATATTTAGTTAATTCATGTTTGCTATTATTTCAGACCTCATTATAAGCAAACGCTTAGGTTTGCAAAGCTTTTTTGTTTTTCTTTAAAGGCACCTAATAGTTCAAATGTTTTTGTGTGGTCTGTTTTTATATATTCTATTCCTGGAGGTCCCTCTAGTGGCTAAAGTGTCGTGTTTATCTGGTCTGGCTTAAAAGGCTGCAGATGTTTTTTGCCTCATTTTCTTCAGTAGATATTTCTCGTAATAGACATAAAGCTTTTCCTAACCTTTATAATTCCTCCTACTAAATAAATGTCAAATTAAATAAAAATGTTTTTCACATTACAAAAAAAGGGAGAATAATTGGACTAACTTGATACATTATACATATTTGAATAATGAATAATAGGAAGCTGGCAAAGAGAGGTTCCTGTAAATACATTGAATTTAAGAAAGTATTTTCAGTCCCCCATGAAAGAGGAAAGTCCCAGTCTCTAACCTCAGACTTGAATGACCAGAGCTCAGCACCCAGTTCTCCCACAGACTTCCTGTGTGACCTGTGGTGTGTCATTGTTTTTATTTGTGCCTCAGGTTGTCGGTTTGTGAATGGGATAATAGCACTGTCCTCCTTTGTGGCCGTGATGATAAGCGTGCAGGTTAAGCACTGGGATTTGCTGGGGAAGAAGAGAAGCAGGAACAGTCACTGTAAAGGTCGGGATGCTTTGGAACATTGCACAAAATTCTAGTGTGCAGATAGAACTACCAACACTGGAGCTGTTAATCCAGACATTGCGTTTTGAATGGAAACACAAACTTGAAGGAATGCTTTAACTGTTGCTGTATGTCATACAGAGACTCCTTTTGCATTTGCTCTTGGGGAAACTTCACCACATGAACAGACAGGGAAAGGGACATGACCTGGCTTATCAGCTACACAGTAAAACACTTCAGTGTCACTGATAACCCTGATTTTTTAAGTTAGAGGCTAGCCATTGCTCACAAGCCCCCCTCCCCAAATACAGCCCCTCACCACATCAGTTTAGTGATCACCACATCACCACGTCTAGCTTTAATAATCAGAGGGAGAGAAATGGGAATCTGCTGAGGATGCAAAACCTCAAATTTTATGTTAGAAGACAAAGTTTAATGCTATGAACATTCCAATGGAAGTTCCACCCCATAAGATAAAGGAACATTAGTAATAATTCATTGCACATACACTGGCAGGGTGAGCACGGCAGTAGAAAGAGCTGAATAAACAGTGTCATGAAGTTGCAGGTGCATGTAGCAGCTTACAAAATTTTTAATCTCAAGCACCTGTAAGATAGTAATCAGTTATGAATCATCATACTCATGCATTATTTCCCTCTTAGCAGATTGGCATGAAGGCTGCAAGGCTACCAGGAAGGGAGATAGATGTACAGGTGTGATGATGGGTCAGAGTGGCCAGCAAGCCTTACTAGGATTCTCCAGAAAAGTTGATGGAGCTGTCTGGGGAATGGGTTAATAATAAACACACCTGTTTTGAGCAGAAGGGAGAACATGCAAATAAAAGCTAACCTGACAGAATCCTGATGTTTAAATAATACTTAGAAAGATGAAAACATGCAGGATTTCAACAGAGACACTTGCAGAGTAATAGCCCAGGAGAGACTGAGATGGTCTTAATCAGGATCTGGTACAGTTTATCCTCAGACCCCGTTGTGCTCATTAACAGTAGATTAAACTAAGCAAGCCACTCATGTCTGAACTGGAGGGAAACTTCTGCTTGGGCTGTGATTTTCACAGTGACAGCACCTACTGCTTTCTGACAAACCATTACTCAAGCCTGGACAAAAATAGCCGCTAACTTCACCACTTTCAGAGAAGATTTATTGGTTAAAGTCCTGCTTCATTTCAGGGTTTTATACTTCAAGCAACTGTCACTGCAGTAACTAAGATCAAAGACTTTTTATGACTGTGATGTTATGGAATTGAACACAATTATATTCCTAGAAATATAAGCATTAACAGAAACATGGAGAGTTAAAAAATATAGAGACATATAGATGTACAAAAGAAACTTTTAAGCAATTCGGATTTATTACATGGGTTGTTCTGAGAGAACCAAAATCTGCTCTTGTCTTGAACAGATAGAATTTGGATATCTGACTGGTTTATGTCATTTTATAGTCTAATCAAAGGGATGTATCAGAGATACATTTTCTAAATGCTTTAAAAACAAAAGCACAAAGGAATGCACGCTCACAGAAGACAGGTGAATTTAAAGCCTATGAAAATATCAATATCTGTTTTAAGGACAGAGAATATTTATGGCATACATCAGCTCATGCAAGAAAACCCAAAGCCCCAGTACAAACATATAGGAATCATACCACTCATTTTAATAGTGAAGGACAAAAACATTTGAAGAAACACATTACTGTAATCATGAAAGAGTTGGCCATATCTTTGATTTCTTCAAAGTAGCTTTTGCTACTTTTTTCTGCTTCAAAGCAGTCAACTGAGCTGCAATAACTTATACCAAATGTTGGCTGTTACATATCAAGAAAGGCCCACAGGCAAGTTACCTAAGGAAGCATTGTGATGCAATTTTGTACTCTAAATAGAGAACAAATCCTTAAACAAATTCGCTTTTGAGGCTGAGATACTGTGCATCAAAATATGAAGTTATCAGTGAGGATAAGCAGACAGTTCCTTTGGAAACCTAAATCATTAAGAGAGCACTTTGACTACCAACCTGTGCTTTGGGAAATTTGTTAAAGATTTCTGTAGCTTGGGAAAGCACATGACTCTTCTCAAAGGGAATGAAGGATTAGTTACTGATCCATTTACTCAACATCCACGTTATTGCAAAAATCTGAAAAGGTAATTTAGAAAATACATTCACAGTTAAGTCCACTCCTGCTTGTTTGCTCCTGATAACTCTATGCTCCTCTACTGCTGGAGAGAAGAGCTAATTTGCATCTCCATCCCTTTCGCAGAGCTTATTTCCATGCCAAAGAGCTGTTGATGTCATTCTACACCAGCAACGTTTACTCTTATTGTCACAGGGACCAGTGTGACAAGTAAACTGGCAACATCTTCATCTTCCCAAACAGGAAAAGGGAACAGCAGCAAATAAAAGCCACCTCAGTGCAGCCCCAGCCCTGCAGATGATGGCCGTGCCTGTTGCAGAGGACAGCCAGCAGGTAGGATCACAAAATATTCTGTGAATGTTAAGAGATATGTGTGATTCACCCACGAAGGGAACATTGCTTAGTCCACATTTTCTTTCCTCTTTATCATTTTTCAGTAATCATCAGCAGAATATAGAAATTGCCACTCTCTCTTCCCCCTGAATAATGAAGTATATGTAAAACTTTAAGAATTTCTGTCAGTAATTCCTCAAGTTAGTTGTTGCTATCCTTTGTCCACAATCACGTTCAGCAGTGTTTTTTTCTGTACAGTAATTTGGTTTCCTTAGATCAATGGTAGATAACTTACTGTATTTGCCCTGCAATTCAATCAGACATCAGCAGCATTCCACTAGTGCACTGTCCACTGTTCAGACAGCTTTTTAGCTTGCACTAGGAATCATCTTCACAGACTCAGGTATTTAGCTGATCCTTGCATGCTATTTTGGCCTGATATTAGCAGACTGCAGAACTATTACAGTCAGGCAGCCATCTACCATACAGCTCTTTCTGAGACAGCAAAGCACAGAGGTGGATGCCTGACCTCTGTTCTTATGCACTGTGGTTTCCTGCACTATGGGATTCTCCCACCAGCCCCCAGATTTTAGGACGTGAATATACACTAACAACTTTTCTTTCTGCTACTCTGCCTTCTTCTTTCATGTATTTGCTGTTCTCAGCCTCAGCCCTTGAAGACAATTGCCAACAGAATCTTGGGGTGCAGATGATGTCTGCGTTTTTGTATCTGTTCTAATATTTGGTTTTTTAATTTTTTCAAGCAATTTTTATTTTTCAAGATTGCATTCAGAACAGCAGATTATCTAAATGCTGGATGAGACAATTAAGGTAGAAAAAGCCCCCCTAATTGATGGTTTCTGATAAAAGGCAGTCAGCTGTCTGTAAACATTTTATGTTAAGACAGGATCACAGAGAACACAGCCAGAAATGCTGATAAACCAGAGTTTGGCTAAATTTATTCTTCATTAACTCTTCATCTTCATCTGAGAAAGCCTCTTCTCCCAGTGAATTTTGAAAAATAAAGTCAATAAATTATAAAGGCGAAAAATCCTCCTGCAACTTTGTTCTTTTTTTTGGTTCTAAGGGTCAGCTCAAGGGACATGTCAATAGAATGAGGTACATGCATTCTCAGAGTACTAAGTCTGTTGTCTTCAAAATAGGCTTTTTAAGATTTTCATAAAAGCAAACAATATCTGGCAATTAGTACCACCCTGATGAGTATGCAACCTGTTTCAGTTTTATATTTAGTATTATGCAGCTACATATGTTTTAGTTTCGTCAATATTAGAATCGTAGTCAATGTGGAATAGGAAGCAGAATATTTATAACTATATTGGAAATTACACATTTCTATAGCTACATTTTAACCCTGTATTAATTGGCATTAACTTTGCACAATTCCATACAGTTGTAGTTTTTAGTTGTTATATGAGAGGTGTGGCAAGTGAGAAAGTGACTTTTTAATTTTTTCTTGGCTTGCATTCTGTCCTTAGCTAGAAGTTACATATTCAGCCTTGTGGGTTTTGCTCTTTGTTTTAACAGACACCCAAAGAGCAAATTGACTATGATTTGCTGCAACTGTGGATTAAACATCAGTACTATCCAGAAGAACAAAGAAAGAGCAGGCTTCCTTGTAGTGGGCTATAGGCATACACTTAAAATCTAGGGTTGGCAGGTTTGCTATATGCAGGAACCCCAAACTTCTCAGGGAAATAAAGACCAAAAAAATACATCAGAGTGCATTCAGAGGGTCTGATTTCTAAAGGTGTGGGTCTGATTTTAGCTTGCTAGCTGCTGAGAGCAGCAGCAAGCCCTGTAAGACAGATAAGTTTTCCCAAAACATAGTCTGGGAAAACTGAGAAGAAGAACGTAAATAATTTCTGCACCTGTTGTTTGTTTACACAGAGGTGTTGTTTATAATTAGCCAGTCATGGTGATGGAGTGTTGAACAAAGGACCAATCATGTCCAGCTGTGTCAGAACCCTATAAAAGGGGTGCGTTTGTTTAACAAAAGAGATTTAGCCTTTTGAGAAACTTAAAATCTGTGTCACCTTTCTTCGTGTCCAACAGCGACATCAAGGTGCAAAACAGCCCAGTGAGCCCAGGTGCTTCGGTCCAAGGTTTCCTGCAAGCCCCAGGCACACCCAAATGCAACTTCAGTTCTGCAGTTAATGGAAAAGACAGAGAGACATTTGTGTCTAATAAGGAAAAACTTAGAGCAGCTGATGAACCATTTTGCCAATACCATTTTTGCACAATGCACTGAGTTCAGAACTGCCTGCAGTTTTGTTATGTTTAAGAGAAAAGGCAAACTAAGTTGTTTTCCTAAGGTTTTGAATTCTCAAAGTATATTTGAATTCTCAAAGTGTACTGCTTATGCAAAAGAGCTTCTTGGTTTTGAATATACTTCCTCTTTGAGTTCACAAAATTTGCCTGAAGCACTGAGCAAGCTGTTGTAAACATGAGACCATGAAAGTAGCCACACAAGGAAACACAGCAAAGCCTTTTTTCCCACTGTAAAAACTGCTCTTTTCCACAAAAGAATGCATGTCTGTAGGCATAAAATTGGAAAAAAAAGTTGCACAGATGACAAATGGGAAAAGAAGTAAAGATTATTTTAGCATAGCTTGTAAACACTGGCATGAGCTTAATGCTAGGAGTTAATTTTGTGAAGTCAGCTGTTGGCATGAAGAGAAACATTTGTGAACTTTTGCAGATTCTACAAGTATGATAAATTAAGATCCTAACAAGCTGATCTGGGAATAACTCTAAGTTATTTCAAGTCTTTCCATTTCCCAAGTAGCAGTCCTTTTTATTTTCTGATATTTTGGCTTACGTTGTCTTTTTGTGTCCTTTGCTTTTGACAGTACGTATTTGCCCATGTCCATGCACAATCCAGTCTCAACTAAAATTGTCAGTCACGGTTCTGTCTGCCTTGTGTGTACATTGCCCTTCCTGAAGCACTTGTTTTGAATTGGAACCACCCCAAATTTCTTGTCCTTTCTCTCGGTATGGGCTATGGCTGCGGTTTCTCAACACGTTATTTCAGAGAGTTGCGTAGCACGCTGTACACCACATCAGTGAACTGATTTGGCTGAAAAATGACCTGGCAAAAATGAGTTCCTTTTATGCGAACTCAGTCTGATTCACTGTGAGGCCACACAAGGAGTTGTGCTGGCACAGCTTCAAAGTAACGTGCCACGCTGTGGGAACAGGGCAGGGAAGGTCCAGGAGCGTTTGGAGCCGGTGTCAGCCTCCCCCCATTCCCCATATACAACGCGCCATGCGAGCCCCGCCAATTCCTTGATTTTCATCGAACAGCCTTGCCGTGTGTCGTGTCTCATCAGGTCCATCTGCTCCTTACATCGTTTACTCCCCCGAAGTCGACATTTCCCTTTTATCACCTCTCCACCTTCTCAGGTTTTCCCCCCAGAATAAATCCACTTCTACGAGATTCTGGCTGACATCCATATGCAAATTTCTGCAGATTCACTAAAAGTACATTATCCAAATAGCCTCTGGTCCTCTTTACTTTGTTAAGCAAATGAAGACAGAAACAAAAAAGACCAAATACCTATATTTGCATTAGCATTTTGTACATTCATTTGTTAACGACTCGGTGCTAACCCTACCCAAACCAAAGCACTACCCACTCTCCTGGAAAACAATGGGAAGACTTCTTCCAACAGTTGGTTTGCTTCACATCCTGAGTCCTGGCAATTACAGGAAGGATCCAGCTCCAGAAACATACTCTCGAAATGTTCAAACAAAGCCTACACTGCTTCAGTAACAAGACTCTCTTCCCACATATCTATTTATAGCTTGCTTTTGTGATGAGGATTTTTAAATCATTTTTTCCCTCTTCATTCAGTTGTTCTGATTTTTGACTATGCACAGACACAGTAAAGAGGAATTACTTGATAAAATATTCTTTAGCAGCTGCTGTTCTACAGAGGAAATTGTCAACCCTGATGTTTTTAAAAGCTTCTAATGGGGCCAATTCACATAAATATACCTAGAAACTTAACCCCCTTCTATTCTACAAGGACATTTCCATGCTTCACTTCTCCCCACGATTTTAATTCAAGTTCCTGATTTCCTGTCTGGCCCTGTGTCTGCAAACTCATAAAACCTCTGGTTACTGAACACGTTCCCAAGGTTATCAACCTGAACTAGCCTCTCTCTGTCTCTGTCCTGGCCAAACTAAGGAGAAACCTCTACACAGGTTATTTTTGCATCTCTCCAGGTCTCATCTCTGGCAGTCAATGGCTTTCCTTAGCCCTCCTGTCTGAATGTGAGAGAAGTGTAGCACAGCATAATTCAAGTTGGACTTGTCTTGACAGTCGTGTTTCTTTTGTTCCCTTTTTCTATTTGTGCCATTCTGAGAGATTTATTTGCTACAGGCATGACAAAGCCCTGTGCAGGACAGCTGGCCATGATTTCTGCTGGTGTGTTTCACCACCCCCAGGTCTTTATGCTTTATTTAGCAATTCCTTGGTAATCATGGCAGATGATTCTGCTTTGTCATTAGGCCGTGATGCAGAAACATTTCATGCACTCTTACCAGAATTTGAATGTGCTAATTCATGACAAACACTTTCCAAAGATGCAACATAAATATAAGTAAGATAATGTTTGTAATTGCACACAGATGTACATACACGAGTTTCTCACACAGATATATATGCAATTATTTTCCATAGCAAATACTTTTTTTGGTTTCACATCATATTTTTATATTCTCACAACAATTACCGATATTTTTCCCTTCCTGGATTCTAGTTAATGCCTTCTTATAGCTCCCTTTCTCCACTGCATTTAGCCCTGATTTAAGTACTGGTTTTGTTTCTTCACACTTAAATGCATACACCAGTTAAAGTCCATCAAATTCACTTTTCAAGCACATGCTGAAACTGAATATGAAATTTGCAGTCTCTACTGTGTCCTTCACTTCACTGGTGTTCTTTATTCGGATCCTCTCCATCAGCTTTGTTCTTCATATTTAGTAGGTTTTAATTCAAATCAGGAATGAAAATGCAGCTACTATTGGAAGCAAATAATTCCATTGCATGGTTGCTGGCATTGGCCCAGTGAACTCACTGATGCAGTTTTCCTGGAGTGAGTACTTGCACTAAAGTCAGCAGGAGCATTTCCATTGGAAAAGTTACATAAGTGTGTGTGTATCTCAAGGATCAGAGCTGCAGTTGCATATCCAGCTTGTAGGGTTTAAGGTCAAGTTCTCTGGGTCACAGCATAGAGATGCCATTGCAATCAAGAGCTGCTGTCTGGTTGCTTTCCTTGTTCCCCACCCAGCAGCGTATGGGTTTCATTCCTTCCAAGGAATTCTTTCTCAGAGTGTGGTCGCTACTGTACCCCTGCACAGCCCTGACACCATTCTCCCCTTGAGCCTGTTCCATGCTGTCCTAACCACAAATATAATCAACAAACCTTTCCTATCATCCTTTTGCTCTGGTAGACTATTAAATTCTCTCTTTTTTCCTCCTTGCATTTTCCCCTGCTTTTGGTAGCACAATTCTGATTTGTCCAAGCTTTCCTTCTCTTTTAGCAAAAGGGTTCTGTTGTTATTGTTGCTCCAGCTCGAACCTTGTCCAGCTGGTCCGTAATTCCCCTGAAGCCTGGCACCCAAATCCAAACATGATATTGCAGCTAAAGGTGTTGTGATGAACAGCTGAGTGACTTCACACAGGCTGTTTGTGCTGTCCTAGGTGTCATTTCTCTCTTGCAAGAACAGCGCAGCATTACTCACATCTGCTCTGCCTGTAACCCTCAGATCCTTCCCATCAGGGCTGCAATTCAGCAAAAGGGATCCCATTACGTGTGTTGGAAGCTGACTGTTCCTGCCCAAGTGAAGTTCATTGTATTGGTCTTCATCCAGTTCTCCACCTTACTATTCACTTCAACCACTGTGAGCCCTCTTTTTTTCTGACCAACAGCTGAGGCTGCTTTTTTGCTGGGATTGATAGCTCACATTCTCATGTCCTAGTAAGGACATGGGAACTGGTGTCGTTCTTTTTTGCTTCCCATGAAAGCATACTTGAAAGTCTATAAATCAACAGGTTTGCCTCATCTGCCACTGCAGCTAAGGGGAGGGGGGACTTTGGGACTGGCTTAACGTCAACAATCCTGCATTACTATGTTTAATAATTTCACCTACATATTCAAATGTACACCTTGAGTGGGTGAAGGAATCTGAAGTGATTCAGAGTCAGGGTGTGTCCCAGCCTGCTGATCAGCATTCAAGTATGGAGGAGAATTCTTAGTACTTCTAAGTCATGAGAGCTAATGACTGCCACACGCCTACTCTCTTAATGGCACCATTGCCCTTGAAGACAACAACTGAGGTCAAACCATGCCTTGACCGGGTCGTTTTCAAAAGGCATGTTTGAAAGCCTCAAATTTGACCTCTCCTCCTTCCATGGACATGGCCTAATCCTGGTTAAAACCTAAAGGAAGGGTGAAGCAGACCCACATTCTTCTCACCCCCCTGGAGGTGAACAGTCTGTCCTGTGTTACCACACAAGGAAGCAGAGATGCACATTCACAGTGCACTGGGTGGCAGTGGCAATGGGTGGAAAGAGACAGTGGAAAGCTGGGGGATACAGTGAGAGAAGCTGAAGGAGAAAAGGCATGGCAGAGGGGAGGGCGGAGAGGAAGCAGAGACAGGAGGGAGAAAATTCCAGAAAAGAGGGAACATAGGAGTCAAAATGTTTCCCTGTGGTTCTGATCTCAACACATTGTCTGAATAAATCCTTTAGAAAGGAATCTCTGCAAGGATTCTCCTTGTGGAGCTTCCCTAGAGCCATCACAACTGCCCGCTGAAGTGATTGCTCTCTGACAATTTCCTACATCCCAGCTATCTTGAGTGCTGAAATCAGAAGTTAGGACCATCCAAAAGGAAGGAATAAAGAGTATTAGGACCTGGAAGCTCCAGCATCACTAGTTTATACAATGGTACAACTCTTAGAACTCCTTCAACAACGTTTATGAGGTTAAAGAAATAATGATTCACAAGACTGGCTGACACCTGGAATGATTTAACCAGGCCAACCCTAATGTAAATGACATTGACTCACATTTCCAGATGCAGGCAATTGTCTTTTCCTTAACTGTCTTAACTTGCTTTGCTAGTCAGAAATAGTTTTCTAGGTTATATTTCAAATCTGGTAATCATTAGAGGTACATTCTTTCCGTAGATGTTTGTATTTGTAGTCAATGGAACATCTAGGACAGAATTTGACCTACAAATTTAGATATGTAGCAGCAGCCTAGATAGAAATAGATGTACTTAAATCTGAACCAGAACTAAAAAAAGATTTCTTGATATATACACAGAATTTAAAAGATGAATGCACATGTTGGGGCAGACAAGATTTTTGTGTTTGTTTTTTTTTTTTTCCCTTACTCCTGAAGTTTTTCAGATTTCTTACCTTTAAGTAATCTTTTCATTATATTTAATGCCAAGGCATTCTCTTAGATAATGCACAGGAAAACCTTTAAATAATAGGATAAAAGAAATGTCGGAAATTTCTAAAAAGTTTAATCAAATATAGTATACATAAAGGGAGAAAATGATGAAATAGCATCCCCCATTGGTTTTCATTCCAAAAGTGGTTAGACTCTCCTCCTCTTTCTGGCAGTCTGTCTGTTCTTTCCCAAGGCACAGGCTTGCCCAGACCCTTGCAATTAAACCACACTCTGTGACGCCGCAGTGACGTAAGCTGGCCACGGCTGAGCTGGCTGCAGTGGTATGCCATGACTTCCACCACAGAGAGACTTGACCCAATTCCTGTGACCTGACACACTTGCAATCTAGTGCAGCCTCAAGTCTCAGAGCAATAGCCCCTGAAACCACCAGGCACTTGTGAAAGCTGAAACCGAGCCACACAAGACCGAACTAAACCCAGGAGAAAGGTATTCTGAAAAACCATGATTATATCACACAGTTTGTTGGTACACGCTTACTTTGCTTGTCAGAGGACTTTGGGTGAGGTATCCACATGCTTTTTAAGAACAGAAGTGTTGACAATCCTGGAGGAAATGACAGGGCTGATTATATCCTCCTCAGAGCACCCATCAGGGACACAGTGCAATCCGTGTGCTGACTGATGGGTGTGTGGGGAAGCTGCACTGCAGAGCAGAGTGGTGGCAAGGTGAGGTGCAGCTCCTGAGCAGATCCATGCAGCATTTGGTGATCCTGCCCCTAACAGGGAGGATACACTGCAGAGGCTGAGACAGCTTATAGGGGGAGGTAAGACTGACCAGATGTGGTCAGCCTGTGTTTAAGAACCACATGCACACATCTTATGCACCAGGATTCTTCTGGCTGTTTTGCACCATTCATAATAAAGCAGTCACAGAATAGTCAGGTTGGACAGGACCACCGTGGGACAGCTGGTCCAACCTCCCTGCTCAAGTAGGGGCATCCCAGAGCACACGGCACAGGATTGTGTCCAGATGGTTCTTGAATATCTCCAGTGAGGGAGACTCCACAGCCTCTCTGCACCATCTGTCCAGTGCTCGGTCACCTGCACAGTAAAGAAGTTCTTCCTCATGTAACTGCCAGTTAACAGGTGTTTTCTTCACTTTCCAGCCTTATAAAAGCTTGTGAACAAAGCTTCTGTTTCTGCTTCTTACCTATTTTTGCCTACACTGTTTTTCACTATCACTGAGAATCAGAATTCCTAAACTGAAAAAGAAATAATGTGCTATTTCTGAAAAAAAAAAAATTATTATCAAAGCGCAAAAATGCTCCCTATAAATCTCAGCAGCCTAGTGTCTTTATTCCAAAAGAGAAGTCACGGATAACTGGACTTAAAATGAACCACTTGAGGACAAATTAACCATTGGATTATTTTGTAAATTGCTGTCTGTTTCAAGTTCATTGCTTGTGTGTATAGCTGTAAATAGCTATGAATAAATGTGTAATATGTAGGACAGTGATGAACAGTGACTACAGCACCCTGGAAACTCAGTCCTGAATAGTTTTTTTCTAATCAAATCCTTTGTTCTGTCATCAAGTTCCAGAAAGTGATTGCTACATAAATAACAATAAGTAATAAATAATGTGTTATTATTACTCTATATTAACCAGTTTTTCCCCAGAATATTCTTTTCAATGCTCTTATGAGATAAAGCTGGTTCCCCTGTGGAAAAGTGGACGCGGACACAAAGGTGGGCTTTGCTGTGACTAGCACTGTTGAAGATCCAAGAGAAGTTCTCTTAGGTAAGACTCTTCACCAGAATAGTCTGTTATCTCAGTGTTCACAGTAATCACTCCGTTCTCTCCAGAAGAGAGCAGCATACAGCCAGGGAGAATGAGAACACGAGTCTTTAAACAGTGATCTCTGACAGGAGTTGGGGGATGGATACAAAATTGTGATATAGCTGTAGGGGAAGCAAATCGTGAGAGGGTCCATAGCCACTCTTCAGAGGCACATCATAGGGGAAAAGGCTGTTGAAAAAACAACATTTTCACAGCAAACGGTAGAGGAGAGAAGGAGAAGGAGAAGGAGAAGGAGAAGGAGACACAGAGGCAGCTGTGAAGCAGCCGGGATACAGGCTCCCAAAAGACTTCCCAGCCCAAGGGAACGCCTGGAGGGCTTGCTCCCTCTACTGGAGCATCCTAATAGACCCACAAGAGACTTGCCAGTTTGACCCACTCTCGATCCCGCAGCAAAGCTCTCAGACTAGGAAATGAAAACTAATGCAGTGTTGGTTACCGTTGCTGGCTTAGTGTTGCAAGGATGTTTTTTTAAGTCTATGGAGTTCAACACGCAGCTGAAGGCAGAGGGGAGAGAGCTATTTCATTGCTTTTGTTTTGAAAAGAATCAAAATAAGGCATACAAGGACAAATCTGTATTTTTCAGATCATAATCCTGTCAGTTCAGTCAAACTGGAACACCGGAAAAGCAGGCAGACCTTTCCAGTGTCTCGTGTTATGCAGAAGAGCAAGTCTTGCCATATGACCTTTGCTCTAGGACAGCCTAGCCTTAAATAGCTGGGCTCACAAATAAATAGCCTATTCCTGCAGGAAGCAGAGACTAAAGCTCTCCTAAAGCATCTCCAGACAAACACGACGTCACCACTTGGTTATTTTAGCACTCATGTCAGGTAAGATAGGTCAGAGCAGCATGAGGCACAGTGACAGCAAGAAACCGTGACTCAGACACTCACTGACACTGCTCCACTCTTGCTTGCTTGAAAGAGTTAGTGGCTGAGACTCCTCTTCCTCTTTTGTAGAATCAGGGTCACCTTTGGGCTCTGAGACTGCAGCATCTTGCCCTTTGCAACTCAGCTTTCTGTCTGCTGAGTGAGAGTTCAGGAAGCCTTATTTCTTCAGGCCTTTTTATACCTTAGCTTACATAGCGTTGGTGTGGAATCTGCCTTCTGTATACGTCTGACACTTGGTACAAAGACCTCCAATTTTAGCTAAACATTACAGGCATGATAGTAAAAAGCGTAAAATGTTTGACTAAAAACTCATCTAGATATATTTTAATGGATTTTGTGGCCTCTCCAGTTTAAATGGGTTCTCATTTGCCGACTTTCTGTCATCGCAGTGAACACCTTGCCCCACCTGTGCTCACTCCCCTGACGAATTCAATGGAGGAAATGGAAACCAAGCTCTGCAGCAGTGACAAAGAGGAAGCTTTCAAAAGAGAATTACCGTACTGCATAGGAGAAATAGACTTCACAGCTTCTGGGAAGAAACATGGAAAGGTATGGGCACTGAGGACTTTTACCCTTTTACAGTATTGCTGTTACTTCTTAGCCGCAAACACAGAGTCTGCAACAGTGAGGGTCAGTGTGCCAGAGTGAGGCACCACACTATACCCCAAGTAGGGACCATGCCTTCCTGAACATCAATGTGGTCTAAAACACTTTAGAATTCAGAAATCAATCACTTGATTTGCAATTACTTGATACAAGTACAGGTGATCACTTCTCCCTTTAAAAGAAAAATCAGTTACGTGCCCTTGCTTCCGTAATTTTATATTCTTTCCCTGGTTTAAGCCACCAAAAATTAATAATTATGGATTTTTACATTTTAAACATACTTTTGAGCTTTCAACCTTGAGTTTCAAGGTTGTCCTAAAGTTCTCTCTCTGTTCTGCTGATATGCAGAGAGGGATGTATATGGACTAACTCACCTTCTCACTAGTCCCATGCACAAGTGAGTACTAGAGCAAAAGGAATTCCTAGGAATTCCTCTTGCCTCAAGGTTTTGTTTCATCATACAGTCTTAAGTAGAAAACCAAAATATATACAGAACTGGAAGAAGCAATAGATTCATGTAACGTCCTTGAAAAACAGATATGAAATCAGGCAAATATTTCAGCTTTTGCAGAAACGAAAAACACCTACAAAATTTGTTGGCTTTGCTAGGCTGCTGTGAAACTGAAGGCAGCTCAAGAGGGAGCTCTAAGGGAGAGTGTGATTTGTCAGTCTGCAACACACAATTAACCCATGGAACTGACCCAATTAGTGAGATGGCAATTATACAGAAGTCTGCTAAATTAATTCAAGTATTTAGTTCTCTGTCAAATCTTGCTCAAATAATTTTTTCTTAAATATCCAAGTTGATGATAATTTCCCTCTGCATTTACCATGGACAGACTCTTTACTGTATCTTTCTGTTCTGTTGTTATTCATTGGGCTTTTCTTGTCTTTGTTGAAGTTTATGAAGGTCCAGAGTACCATTCACCCTGGAATTATATTTGAAGTTATGCTCAACAAATGGAAGCTACCTGCTCCCAATTTGGTTATCTCTTTAGTAGGGGGAGAAGAAAATTTTCAGATGAAGCCTTGGCTAAGGGACACCTTAAAGAAAGGATCTATAAAGGCAGCTGAAAGCACAGGTGAGTGCTTTAGGCTTTAAAGAAGGAATTTGTGTTCCTGATGGATTCTCACACCTAGCCCCCAGTGATCTGCTAAGGACAATGGGCCTGCTCACACGATTATTTTAGAAAATTCAAGACTTTGCTGAATGCAACCTACATGTAAATACCTTTGAAGACGAAAGCGATAGCATTATAGTAGCAAAAATAAGTTCTTTCAAAGCAAATTACTCTAGGTCACCACATCTGAAGTGTAAAATTAGCTGATATTATTCCCTCAGACATGACACTAGAAAGCATCAAAATGAGACCAAATACAATTGCCCCTCTTTTAGGCCGTAACAAAATAATTCTGAAGAGAGCAGAGCAATTTGATGCCAACGAGAGAATTTAGGTCAAAAAAAAGAATTTCTGCATTCTCACTTGCAAAATACAGTGAAAATATCTGTGAGCATTTCACAGCAAGCTCTTGGTTTAGCTTCACTGTTCCAGAAAAGATTGTACCAATTTTGCTTTTTGTAATGAGACAGCCCAGTACCTGAGCTCTTTTTGGTACTTTTGTGCCACACAGATATTCTCCATCTGCCTTCTGTACTTCAGACTGGGCAGCATCAAGACCCCCAGTTTCTTTATGTTACATATTTGAAAAAGGCCATGGTATTTACCTAGGGTTCTCCAAATTCCTTGTCACTGTAACAACACTGCTGTAAATTCTGTTATCCTGAGGAATTCGCTCTCCACACACCCACAAGAACAGGGGGAAGAACTCCAGATTAGGCAGGTTCTGCCTGAGCTCTTCTGCTCAGAGGTGATTGCACAGGACTCTTTAGGCCTCAGCTCAAGCCAACACCATCCCTGCCTCTGTCCCCTTCCTCTTCCTTGTCAAACACTGAGACCTGCCAGGTGCAGGGATGTTTCTGCTCACATGTAGGCAGTGGGTAACTCCAGGGTGGACACAGCATTCTGGATGAGCACATTAACATCAAAGTACAGACAGCAATGTTGTATCACCTGATATGTGAAGAACGTTTGCTGGAGCTCATAATTTCTTCTTGGTTTCCTTATTAAAGACTTATGTATGTTGCATGCATTTTATTTCTAAAAGTTATAGTCCATCCAGACCTGTCTTCACTTTATCCATTTAAAAAAGCAAACCCTTAAATCCAGTACTGTAAGGAACGTTACTTGACACACAAGCACCTTGGAATACAAAGAAATCACCTCAGTTCTTTTTAAAAATAATTTCAGGTGCCTGGATTTTCACCAGTGCTTTGCGTGTGGGAGCAACAAGACACTTGGTGCAAGCAGTCCGAGACCTTGCCCTGGCCAGTACCTCCTCCACACGGAGCGTGATTGCCATAGGAATAACTTCACTCAGGGAAATCCAGCACAGAGAAATTCTGGATAACACAAAGGTATTTTTCTCTCATTCCGTTGCTCGGATATAAGCTGTTGTTCTGTTTGGCAGAACAGCTTTGATATAACTTTAAAAGAGCAAACAAAGGAACGAAGTGGGGTTTAAGCTGTGTTTTGGGAGCAAACAGGAACAGAGCTCAAGGACTGGGGGATGCTTCTGTGCCCTCAGCGCCCAGCGGGTGGCAGCATTAGGCATCAGCCCAGCCAGCAGCACAGGGTTGAACGTCAAGAAAATACCCCAAAATAAGGGCTTTTCGTGGATTTCTCCCTTGTCCACTTACAGCAGAAGCACTTAGTCCTAGCTATTACATAAATACTGCAAAAAAGCATGTTTTATATTCTGGGACACCAGACATAAATATTCCAATTTTTTCTTTAAGTAGCCATTGAATTGGTATTTAATACACAAAACCTTGCTCAATACCACAGGTTGAAAATGCCAGCCATGCAGAGTTTCACCTAGTTCTGGGGAGCTCTAGGTAGTTCTCAATTTGTGTCAAGGGAATCAAAGTTCTTGGGAAGAAAACAAAAACAATACACCAAAAAATAAAAAAGCCCACCCAACAAAACTGTTGCTGATTGTGTCGCTGCTGAATGGACATAGAAGTGGAGAGGAAAAAAAAATAGCATTTCCTTCCTGTCACTGGATATACAGTCTGTCCTAAGCAGAATATTATAACAATAAAATAGGTGTTTAATGACAATGAATGACAGTTTCTTGTACTATTTTACATCCCTACAGAAGCTCAGAAACAAATGACAAAGACAGCCCTTTGAATTCACACCTAGTTGTTCTCTCCCACAGGTCTGGAAGTACCAGCTAGAAGCTGAGACTGCCAGACTATACCAGCAATTTATTGTCATTGATCTTTCCCTTTTATTTTATTTTTTTTTCCTCCAATGACAGCTACCTGTGTGCTCTAGCAGGTGGGACTCTTTAGCTGGAAGACTTTAACCTATTTGTGTTGCAGCTGGGCTGAAAGGGCCCCAAAGGAAAGAATTCGGTTCATTGTGTTTGTGAATTTTGTTCAGGAAAGTCTGCAAATGCAAACTATTTCACCTCCCTTCTAGGCTAAGTGATCAAAAGGCATCTGGATGTTTCCCTATCAGCAGCTACAAAACAAGTGCACTCTCTTTATATTTTCTCCACCTCAACTAAAGCCCAAATTCTTTGTCAAGGGGTATTTTGCAAAGAGCATTCCTGACACTATGACTTCTGGCGCAGCTTCCACCCAAAGATATTTTGAATTTTAGTCAGTAACTTTAAGATAAAGGAACTACAGACAGGGATGTTGATCTAAACCCAACTCTCTTTCTACTTGGCACTAACACAAGCAGCTTGTTGTATAAAATAGAGCTAACAACCCTCACTAGCAAGGAGAAAAGCCCTGGAATCAATGGATCCTTCCCATCTCTTCTGAGTTAGTGATATGCTTTAAACATCATTGAAAGATCACTTCCACATTTTCAAAGAATAAAGAGGAAAATCCCCAAAGGCCTTTTTCAATTGCTTGTTGGGCCTCCGGGTCCTAATCAGAGGCCAGATCTCTGGTGAGGAGGCTTAATGTTACATGGCAGCAGAACAGAGGCACGCCCTCTGTCAAAGCTGAATCTGAAGGAAATTAATTATGTCAAGAAGCTTTCCCCAAGGAATGAGAGACAGAGAGAAGAAAGTGAAAGAAAATTGTGGCACTCGCTGTTGGTAAGAAACGTGCAAGTTTACTGCTTTTTAGTGTGAGGAAAATGCAATACACGGTGACAATTGCCGAGCTGACAGTCTGAGTTCAGCCCAGCAACACTGCAGGAATTGGAAAAGAGGCGTGATAGAAGGAAATGCAGAATTTAAACAGTTGTGTTAATCCACCTGCTTGCAAGAGGACAATGAGCATGAAAATGAAAAAGAATAATGAGACATCTACAGCCAGGAATGATGTATCAAAGTGGATGGGCAACAGAAAGAAAGAAAGATGTATTAGGAAAGGAAGGGGAGTTTGAAAAAGTGTACTTATAGAAGCCCATGTGCAATATTTAGAGCAAAAGACTGTAGCAGAGGTTCTGTTTTACCTAGAAGATGAGTTTATGCAAAAAAATTAATAAATAATTTAAAGGTATAACACCACTCACCCAAAATAAAAGAGGATTCCCCTTTCTGAAATCTGTTTGCCACTCGCTCTTTTAGAATGCAATTTCCAAACTGAGAATAACCATCAGATTTCACATAACCCTGTCAATTAAGTAAAGCTGTGTATAAATTGACAGGGACATGGAGCAGGCTGACCCATTAACTGGCCTACACATGGACAAAACACTACTGAAATGAACAGTTTGCCCCTCTTTACACAGCTGAGGCTTCACATCTCCATACACAGTTATCAGGTCTCATGGCCCCTTTCCATTTGTCCAATAAACAATTCCAAAACCTTCATTCCAGAGATAATGATTGATAGCACTATATTTTGCAGAGGCCCAGAGGGAAACTTCAGGGACTCCAGCTATCAGTCCTGCCAAATCTGGCTGCTTCCAGAAGGAACAGATTTCCTCTCTTCACCCTTTTCTAAGAGCCCGTCCAAGTGTCTCAGGGGGCGAGCTGTGTCAGGGCACAGACAGCACAGAAATGGAGAGCGAGGATGTTAAAACGTGGGCTGGGCTTTGCGAAGAGCGCTGACATCTCCTCCCCTCTCTCCAGAGTGAAAGTCCTGTACGCTACCAGTCAGAGGACAACACCCAAGGCCCACCATATTCCTTGGATCACAACCACTCCCACTTTGTTTTGGTGGAGCACGCCACACCAGACGAGCCGGATGGGACCAGCAGGCTCCGCTTCAGCTTGGAGAAGTACATCTCCGAGCAGCGCACGGGAGCCGGGGGTAAGCAGGTGCTGCAGGGCTGAATAGCACCCAGAGCACAGAGGGCCCCTGGCCTTACCAGAGGGAACTCCAGTCCTCAAATCCCCCAGTGGCCTACACACGCCAGGCAAAGTCAACACATTTGTCATGGCGTGAGGGGCAGAAGGATGGTAACTTCTGAAGCTGGGAAAGCTGCTCTTTGAACCGAGAATCTGGACTTTTATTGCATCTCCTTAAACGTAGCTCAAAGCTGATCTTCAAAGCACGTCTCAAATTGCCTTAAAAGACAACATATGGAAAATAAATCCAGCTTCCAGTGCCTTTACCAGTGGTTCTAAGAGATTGATAGTCGTCGTTGTATACTTTTATCTCCTCTCACATGCAGGGTCTTGAATTGCTCCCACACTGGAAGAAAAGGCTTGCTCCAAATATTTTAAGCCTATTTGTTTCAGGATAAAATCTTACCCTGGGTAAACACCGTAGCATCTAATGTCTATCTGAATCTCTGTGACCTTTTTTATTAATAAGAACGGAGTTTTGGGCAGGTCTCCTACTGCTATTTGTGGAAAGAACTCAGTTGTCGAGATAATACAGTTACTTTTGCCTTTGCTTTGTTTGTGTCATACGTGCAGTGCTAGCACAGCTGAAACAGGAGGGAGGGCTCACTTGCTCACAGCTGTGTGCATCCATGGAATATCCACGTACACAGCCCACAGGGTGGTAGCACGGAGCTACCTGAGAGCACAAATGCACCTAAGAATCCTTACCTGGTGACTCAGATAGGAACCACCAGAGGCAGGCTGTAAGGGTAGCCTGAGGCTGCAGTGCTGAGAGTTACAAAGCAGTCTCTTTCTGCTCACAAACCAAATCTGATTGAACAAATCTCAGGGGAACATAATTCTAACAAAGAATGCTGATTCATATGACAAATATTTTGCTGGAACTTACTTAATTCAGTGTTATCTTCTATAAACAAAACCAATGTAATTCATTTAAGCTCATTTATAAACAAGCTGAGCAAAGCTATGTGGCTTTACTGAACTAAAACATTTTAATAAGGTCATGCGGAATTTCCCTATTAAAAAAAACAACCTAGAAGTCTTTTAGAGGAGATTTTTATATACTAAAAATTCCTTGCAATTGAGGATTTCCAGATCCACAGCATAAAGTCAGAATCCACCTGACCCTCCTCTGGCTAAATTTTATCTAAATGAAAAATATTTGTAGCCTTAATCATACCTTGAGGAACCTGTAGTCACAGAGGTCACTCTTCAAAGAGCACCACATTAGAAAGGTGTGACAATACTTGCCATTCACTAAAACAAATTAAGTTTCTTGCCAACCATATCCTGGCTACAGCTCAGTCCAGCCTTATCTCTGTAGTCATCCCAAAAGAGATACAACAAATAGCAAGTAGAGATCTGCACTGAGTTTTGGGACATCTACAAAGGGAAACATCAAACAATTGTTTGAAGCAAATGCCTTTTATCTTCCAGCTGAAAGAGGCATTCATCTCACGATATTACTGTTTTGACTGAGCTCCTTCAGGCCAATCTATAGCCACCTTTGCATTACAGAGTTCAGCATTTACAGTAAAAACCATCCAAAACTATGTGGGCCCCTGTGGGAAGATGGCTTAGGACAGGGATCCTGACCTCATTTCTTCCCCTGATACCATGACATGTTAAATATTTCATTAGCATTTGTTTTAAAAGTATCACACTGTGCTATTATTAATCACCACAGCAGGCTGTGCTGAATGCAACTTTAAGCTGTTTAAGCAGAGTAATAAATACATGGTTCCTATCAGCTTGGAATGGTCCATGTGACTCATCCTACCCAGACTACACAGTCAGCCTCTTCATATTCCTAACTCCTCCTTTCATAAGGCTTTTGTCCTGGATTCCAGTCCCCTTCCAGCACACTCTAGGCACATGCATAACACCCAGGACAAACTGAGAGCTTTTCACCTCTAACTGTGTCTTACTGTAAACACTGGTAGATGCCTCTCTGGAAACTCACCAGCCTTGTGCTGCACCCTAGTGCAGCTCCATTGCTCCTCAACCTGACAACCCTGCAGTAAATCTTAAAAAAAGCCAGCAGTGGCATGACACACAGAGGTGCCAATATCCATATTTTGCACCTGAGGTCAGAACAGCCTGGACTGCTTGCCTGGGATCACACAAAATTTCCAGGGCAAAGGTGCCTTTGTCCTGAATCCTAGCCCAGGACCCCTCTGTTAGCTCAGTGTTATTTAAACCCTTCCTTTGCCACATCCTTCTGCAATTACCTGCCTTCTGCAGGTTCATGTAGAGACCAAAACAGCACATAAGAGGAGCAATATTTTCAAGGGGTCAGCAAAAGAGCAATAGGTTTGGGAGAGCTGTTACTTTTTAAAAATTAAGCCATCTGTTTCACAGGAACGGGTAGCATCGAGATCCCTGTGCTTTGCTTACTGGTAAATGGAGGACCAGGCACACTTGAGGTAAGAAGCTGTGCTCAGCTTTAGAAAAATAAATTAACTGGTGCCAAGTAATTAATGGAAAATTTGACTGTATGACAAACACATCTATTGGCACTTCACATAAAGTCAAATTTCACATCTATACACCATTAAGAACTGAGTTCTGTTAATATTAAATTTGACAGTATTTGTTTGGGAGAAATATTTACTGTTGAATAGGCACCAGCTGATCATTTAAACTTCCATTGCCAGCTTGTCCTGTGGGAAGATAGGATCCAAACCCAAAACTAACCCACAGAAACCAGCTCCAGATCTAGGGAAAGAGAAAAACTTGTTATTACATGAGAAGGTACACAAAAATGGAGAGGAGTCTTTCAGTGCTGTTCATCAGGAATGAGACACCTGTCTGTGTCAGAGCTCAGAGGAAGCACAAGACCAGGTTTGCTGGACATGCCATTTAAAATGGGAGTGTCCTGGTTCCACTGAGCAAAAGTACATTGTAGGATTGAAGACTGGAGTGTTGTCTGATAATAATCCCAAATCTTCTTCAGCAAAGGATCAGTTTTGATTTTTTCCCTGAGTGATTCTACAACTTAAAGAACCTGTTAACAATGAGATAGTCTTTGATTTTTATTTTAATTTTTTTTATACTCTCAGTCTAGAAAACCTTTCAAGAAACATAATTTAACTGTAATTTAAATTTTCAAGTGCTGAGACTGTGACATGCAAGCTGATAACCCCTTTCCAGAATAATGACTCCTTTCTGGGGATGTTTTCTAGCTTCAGTTTCTTGTATCTTGTCATAACTTTTGTCAGCTGGACTAAAGCACACACTCGTATTAGGAATCTCACTGTTTAAACAAAGATTATGTCACCTCGTGAGCTTGCTTGCTTTCTTTCTTTCATGAGACACTAAATATTGCAGTGTTTCCTACATCTTTGGTTCAGAAAAATCTCATGTTATGACATGTAAATCCTCTTTTCAAAGTTTTACAGAACAGTGTGACTGAAAGAGGAAAAGTGACTGGCTGGAGTTGCTCTGAACTGACATGTACTGGGATTGGATATCTGACCACACCTTTCTAGAATATCAATTTCTTAAATGGGTTTCTTAAAATGGATTATACACACCAGAGACTATGAACAGTTTTTAAAGCCTCAATACCTAAACTAAAGAAAAAAAAACAACCCTGCACCACAATTGAATCAATGCAGTCTTGTGTAACTCCAGAGGAAGAAACAGACTGGCAGCAAATAGAAATTTTTGCAATTATGATGCCCTGGCCTCTGCTTTCCTCTCTCAACAACCTGCCTGAGTCATTCTAATTGCACAAGTAATAGGATTAGTAGCCTTTAACTCTTGTAGTTGCTATGATTCAGTGGGTTTTTTTTTGCTGTAGCCCAATGTTGTATTCCCACAGGCAAATTCCTGATTTTCAGAACGTATTGCCAGGTTTAGCAGACAGAAAAAAAGAGAAAAGCGCCTATACAAAAAAGCCTGCTGATAATTTCTGTACAAGGTTACCCTTGTACCTGACTATGCTGAAACAGACACTTCAGGGGAAAAAAAATCTCAAGGAAATTTTATGCAGTGTTTGTCCAAGTCAGGTTGCTTAGCTACTCAGCAGACGTGTCACAAAAAGAAGCATAGTCAGAGGCCTATACATGGATGACCTGCTACAGAATTCAAAAAATCCTGATAGCTTAGAGGAGCCTGGACTGATTCCATACTGAATCTGATTTAGGTACACATTTATTCCCGGTTTGCTACAAGTCCTTCTTTTGAATAACATTTTCTTTCCACTTACGAATTCTAAAAACGTCCTATTTTAAACTACAGAGAATTTGCAGCGGGCTGGAAAATTCTGCTCCCTGGCTTATCTTGGCAGGGTCTGGAGGTACAGCTGACATCTTAGCTGCATTCATGAATGACCCACAGCCTATCATGCCAGAAGCTGTTGCAAAGCAATTTAAGGAGAAATTCCCTGCGGAGAGCTTCTCGTGGAAGGACATTCTCCAGTGGACAGTGACAGTGAGTTCATATGTTTGATAAATCATCACGGTCACAAAGCTGTCTCCTGACACTTGTAGCTTTGGTAGCCCCTTCAGCACAGGTTTGGCAAGAAGCTGCCCAGAAGTTTTGGGAACTCCAGTGCTTTGACACTGGTGTCACAGAATGCCTCTCTAGCATTGAAAATCATGTTGTCATTTGATCATGCAAACTACTTTGTTGCCCCAGTAATTCAGCTGAACACGTAGGGCTCTGTCCTTCCTCAATTACTTCCTCAAGTAACAGCCAGCATCCAGGAACCCGGCAGTCCTCCTGTAGGACACGAAGCATTATTTATAGCACAGCTGTGGAGCCTGTGCAGCTGTGACAGAAGAGACCTAATTCATGATCTACAGCTGCTAGATGGAAACCTAGTTGTGGATAAGCATGAATAAATTAAGTAGAATGAAACGTGTTTAGAAATTATCCTATTGTCAGTTACTCATTCTTTAAGTATGTTTGTTCTCAAAACAGAAAGACAAAACAGAGATCTTTACTCTTTGTCTTGGGGTACACTTGCATAAGCCTTTTCGAAACAAATACCCGCTTTGAGATTGTCCTTGTGTGAAGACTGAAGAGCACTGGGTGCCTCTGAGATAAACCAAGTCCACCTGACCTAGCCCACTAGTTATTCTTTGCATTCCTTGCTGTAATCCTCAGGTTTAAAAGTTCCACATACTAATTCCATTAGGAAGAACTTTACCAGACCACTAACAAAAAAAAGGGGATGAAAAGCATCTAAAAGTAGTATTGTCAGAGGCTAACAAAGTCTCAGTGCAGCTGCACTGCAAGAAAGAAAACTCAATAAACAGAGAAGCAGAAGGAAAGAAAAGAGTATGGTATATATATCAATATCTGAGGACTTTTACTCAGAGAAGAGTTAGAGACTATGCTTTTAAATAAACAATTCAGAGAGCAAAACTTAAATGTCAAAGCAGGATGAGGTAAAATGAAACAAGTGGTATGCTGGCTATAACATGACTTTGACTCAAATAAGAGTGTAAGTTAAGGAAGGATCTTTTAATTAAAGCACTGCTCTGCTTCTCAGGATATCCAAGTTCTGTTCCTCCTATCCTGGTAGGTCACTTGGAAAAGGCAGTAACTCCCCCTTTGCCTGAGGAGTTATTTATATACGGGAAACTAATAATATTGGCCTTCCTGCCAAACCTCAGCTTTACAATTAGAGCATAAGTTTTTGGGAAATACTGTATGGATGATCTCCACTGGGCACTTGGGCACTAATGTACATTCAAAGAACAATGTGCAAAATTACTTTTGTTTCGATTCCAAATAGATTCAGAACATTATTTCACACCAGCATCTTCTAACTCTGCACAACTTTGAACAAGATGCTTCAGAAGAACTAGACACAGTCATTTTAAAAGCTTTAGTAAAAGGTAAGATACAATAAACAAACATTGCAATGTTTCTTATTTGACTTCTATGCCATAAATATATTTCTTCTTTTTCCAGTGCAAGTTCAGTTGACTGTTGGATCAGATTTCATTCCTGATGCACTGTTCTCTTGTTTGTTTATTGACAAATTAACTGTGGCAGTTACTGCAAGCTTCCTTTAAACTAGTGTTTGCTTTTAATCTCATGCTATAGTATGGTACTATTTTAGTCACTCCTTTATTTCACTACTTGCTTCTCTTAATAACACAGGCTATAAAAGAACTGAAATATACTGGAGCAGTATATTTCAGTTCTTTTAATAACACAGGCTATAAAAGAACTGAAATATACTGGAGCAGTATATTATTCCAATTAAACCATTACTCCATGTAAACAAAACCAAAACCCACAAGTAGACCAAAACTGCCTTTGTTTCAGAAACAATCCATTTCTCCTATAAGAAATCTCCACTACATCTTCTGAAAGAAGATGTTGCTTGTGCTGCCATCTATTTCAGTTTCTGTTAACTAAATGGGTTGTGTTAGTTTAAACTTAGCATGGGAGAAAAAAAAAGACATTCTGTGCTAATTGACACAAGGCAAAACCAACAGCCCGTCCTGTCCCTTGCTTTCTGCAGGCCAGTGTCCCTCTTAATATCCAACAGCCATTTAAACTTAATGCTTTTAAGAGAGTTCATCTAGAAAAAACCTAGCATTTTTTAATATTAATGTTTCTTAATTTAGGAAGACATTGCTGTGAAGGGTTTCTGGTTAAGCAACCCACAGATCTGCGATGGCTGAAGGAGAACTTGCATTGCTAATCAAAGTACCAATGCTATATTAAATTAAACATAACTGTAAAGTACTGACTTTATTTGCATTTCCTATTTTTTGGCAGCCTGTAAAAGTCAGAGTCAGGAGGCTAAGGAATATCTGGATGAACTGAAACTGGCAGTGGCCTGGAATAGGGTCGACATTGCTAAAAGCGAAATATTCAATGGTGACGTGGAGTGGAAGGTACCACATTTTTTTGCCTTGGAGGACACTCAGTGTATATTTCAATGTGTGCAAGACACTGGAGCATCCCAAAAGATGGCTTCAGTTTTTGACACTATCTGCACACTACTGACAGATTGGGCAGAGCCATTATGCTTCCTGAGGCTGTTTGTCTTTCTGGCCCCCTATAGGATAATGGCTAAAGACAGAGGAATAACTCAGTGGTCATCATCTCTTTCTTGAGCTGTTTGAGAGCAACAGTGTTTCTCCCCTGCTATATAGACCTTTAAAGCAAACAAACCAAAGTTTACCAAGCACAAGAAGCAGGCAGATAGTACTGTTAGAAGGTGGCATGAAGAATGTCATTGTTTTCAACTGCTGTATAAATAGCCAGTGTGGTGGGCACCTCACATCGAGTCCTACAGCACACAATTTATGTTGATGTTTTAATATTAATGCTGGCACAGACATTTTGCCAGAGAAAACTGAAGAGAGTTCCACCCCTTTCTCATTGTACTCACAGTTGACTGGTGGGAGACAAAATGTGCATGTCCTCATGTTAAATCTTTACCTCTCTCATCATCCATCCATGATTACCCTCCAAAATTTGTTTTTATGGTTTGCTTTTTTCCCTTTCATCAATCTAGTCCTGTGACCTGGAAGAAGTGATGATGGATGCTCTGGTCAACAACAAACCAGAATTTGTGAAGTTATTTATTGACAATGGGGCTAACATATATGAATTCCTGACCTACAGTCGTCTGCAGAGACTCTACTGTTCCATTTCTCAGAAATGTCTCCTCTATGAACTTCTCCTGAAGAAACACGAAGAAACCAAGCTGACCTCGGCAGGGCTCACTGGTCAGCAGCAAAACGAGCAGAAGGAGACCTGCCCTCTCTTCACTCTCACTGAGGTCTCTAGAGTTCTCAAGGATTTCCTTCATGATGCATGCAAAGGATTCTATCAAGACATCAGACACGGAGGCAAGAAGAAATCTGTGAGTCACAACTTTGCATTGTAGTTCTGCTCCCCTCCAATTCAGAATTTGTACAGTTTTAGCTAGGTCTAGCCTTTGGGGTGGGGCAGGGAACAGATTTAGTTAAAGACATATGGGGAATACAAATAAGATTTGTATTTACATTTACTAAGGCATAAAAATACTGGTCTGTTTTTCTCATACAGAACTTCAAGAAGTAGTACTGGAAAGGCATTTTTTTCTAGGAGAAAGAAAAGCAGTCAATAGAAATTTTCAATCCCATGTCTGAAAATGGTCATCTTTGTACACAAAACTATTCTCAGATTTATACTCTGTACAAGCAGACCGTACTCAGATATTGATATTCAATAATATCCAGTATTTGATATTTGCCTTGAGATCATTTTAGTCTTTTTATGGAGTGCCAGAACACAGAGCAAGAAATAGGAACAATTGTGTGACATGGCCCTGGCATGTGTGCTGGCCAACATATGACAAGGATAATATGTGATGGGGGTACCAGTGTGGAATGTCTATAATCTTCAGAGGTGCAATAGATGCATCATCATTCTTGCATTTTGACAGTGTATTTAAAATTACCAAAGTATCAAAGTGCTTGCAAAACCATTGAAAATAAGTTTGGGTGCAAAACCTCAAAACAAAGATGTATAAAGAAATTCCATTAGGGTTCAGTTTCAGACAAATGAAACAATTAAACCGTTTGGTATTTGCCAAGTTCTAATTACATCTAAAAATTGTTAAAACTAGAAACTAATTTAAAAAAACATCTTATTTGAGACCTTAAATCACTTTTGCTTTGATAAAGCCTAGCTAAATTAATTAGTAATATGAAAAGTTAAATTTGAATCTACTCAGGGTGTCTTCATTCACAAGGATGAACAACTTGAGACAATACCTCTGAAGTCACTAAGCATACTCCAGACTTACAAATTTGCCAGAAATAAAAATTTGTCCCCAAAGCCTCACTTAACCTTTCTGGCATTTGGCAGCAAGTGAGCTAAAGCCCAGTGCTGTAGATAAGGCTCAATTCAGAGATCAACTCCTGCTGCCTACTAGCTTTTTCCCTTTTAAAGCTTCTTCCCACGGCTGAATCCCGTTATCATTGGCAACAGAAAGAGCATTTCAGAACTGGGATACTAGCGTCACTGCTGCCAAATTGTGTGTCTTTTTTCAAGTTAGGAACTAGCAGTTACAAAGGCAGGTGAGACTTTTAGGATATCTTTGTCTCCTGTGAGGCTTTCAATGCAATTTAGCTGATTCAATAGCTCACTACAAACTGAAGAAACACCCCCAAACCTCCCCTGAAAGTGCCATTAAAATAAATTAGAACAGAATCCCATAATTGAAATTATTAAAAAATATATTCTCACAAAAGCCTGTTTAATTAAAAATAAATACACCCTGGCTGCTTCTAACCAACACAATAGATAAAAAGGTAGTTTTAAAATACACTCAAAACTCACAACTTGACCTAAGTGGTTACACTTTCTGTAGACATTTTTTTTATCAAGTGCTAAAGGAATAAGCAGTGTTCTACTTAAACTGCTCTCTGCATGAGGGAAAGGTTTCTCAAAGGAAAGACTAAAAAGGGGTATTGATGTACTCTATTCTTGTCCCGTACCAGGGCCTTGGCGAGATTTATTTCTGATGAAATAAAATGCCTTTTGTTCCCTTTTCTCTGAAGCCATGTCCTCTGTGGCAGCCGAGCAGAGTCTGATATAATTGAAGGCAAGCTCAGATTAGTTAATCACAGGCTTGTCTTGTCTGATATTACACACCAGTGGTGAAAGCCTGGCCTCAATAAAGTCAATGAAAACTTCAGCATTGGCTTCAGCGGAGTCACGGTTTCATCCAGAATGTTCTCACACATATTGGGTTATACCGGGGGCACAAGGATCCTTTAACTCAGTACAGAATGAGCTAATTACCTTTCAGTCCTACCGAAAAGTCAAAGAAATACGACGCAGCCAGCGAGGCTGAGAGCATCTTAGATCATGTCATTTGCATGGAGCGAGACTGCAGACCAGCTTTTAAAGTCTACAAACCATATTTCAGGACAAAACGAACACAAAGCGATTACCTGGGCCCTTGGATATGAACCAGAAAAGCGAAAATCCTTGGAGGGATTTGTTTGTATGGGCAGTACTTCAAAACCGGCACAAGATGGCAAACTATTTCTGGGCTATGGTAAGCACTGAGCAGGAACTGCTTCAGGTGAAGCACTGGCATATTTCAACTTTACGAGATGTTTTTTTTGCTCAGCCTTGCAGCTCAGATGACAGATAGGTTTGTTTCCAAAACCCCAGAGGTGGCATTTACAGGGCCTTTCATCTCTGCGTGGCTCCTGCCGGCGGGGAGAACAGGAGCAGGTGTAAATCAGCTCCGCTCCCTGCCCTCCCCTCCCTCTCCCCATGACTCAGGGCTCCCAGGCGCAGCTTTTGTGCCTCCCACAATCGGCAATTGTTTGGGTCCGAGCGTGACGGGAGGGAAGACGGAGCGATGGAGCATCTTTGGCTTACGTGCTCCATGCGTAGGGAAGCGGCATTACGCTCTCCAAGGCTGAGCTTCGAGCTGGCATAATCGGCTCCTGTTCCACAACGCAGCCCCGTCCCTGCCCCCACAGAGAGAGCTCTCTGGGCTCCACCGCGGAGCTTCCAGAGGAGCGCATCTGGCGCGGGGAGCCGCGGGGAGGCGCGGAGCCGGCGCGGCTGCCGGCGCGGGCTGTGTGCCTGCGGACACATGGGCACCTCGCAGCGCCGGCCTCCGGGCAGCCCGCGGCTCGCAGCACGTCCCCGCTCTGTGCCACTGCTGTGCCTCTGCCAGCTGGGCCCCCTCCTTCCTCCCGCATCTCTGTCCCAGCGCAGCCAGGCCGGAGGGGTCTCCACACAGTCAGGATGTGTTGCGCTATTTCCAGAGCATATTGTTCGCCTTGCAGTGCTTGATTGCTATCCCAAATCAGGTCCCTCTAAGAGCCTGGACCCAGAAGTGTCCAGCCTTACAAGGCATAAGAACTACCAATAAAGAATTGTGGAATAGTTTGGGTTGGAGGTGACCTTAAGGATCACCCAGCTCCAACCCCCGAACAACGGGCGGGGACACCTCCCACTAGGAAGGTTTGCTCAATGCCCCAGCCAGCCTGGCCTCAAACACTGCCAGGCATGGGGCATCCACAGCATGTGGGTTTAATTCTCAAATATATTCAAAACTGTCATTTTGATCAGCATTTTCGACTTTCAAATCTGTATTGGAGGGAAGATTTTCCTTGAAAGGCACGAACTTTTTGCTGTTGCTGTTCGATGTGTTGCACAGTGGAGTCTTCCCCGTTCAGAAATGCCCTCCAGTGGAGGGTGACAGCAGCACCCCTTTCAATTCTGCAGGGTCAGGAGGGTGTAGCTTCAGCCCTGGCAGCCTGCAAGATCCTTAAAGAGATGTCCCGCCTGGAGACGGAGACCAAAGCAGCCTGCATAATGAAAGAGGCCAAGTATGAGCAGCTCGCTGTTGGTGAGTAATGGCACTTTTCGAATGGCATTGAAAATTTAAGAAGGAACTGCCATTGGAAGGCAAGCAAGTGAAAAAAAAATACTGTTTCAGTTGTAAAAGGTTAACTGTCATGAATAATTTAACACCCTTGCAGCACAGGCAGTCCCAAACATTCAGATACAGAGGAAAGACTTAAAACCCACTCATTTTGGAAAAAATCTCTGTTCCAAGACAGGCCCCCTGGGATGCACGGATAGTCTCCTGCTGCTTGTTGGTATTTTAATTGTCTGGTCTTAGTACAAGGTGTGTTACAGCAACGTGGAAGATGGAATAACCAAAACACTTCCAGGCTCACAGCGGTCTGCTGCTCTTCCTGCAATATCAAGCTTGCTCTGTAAGGGCCACTAGAGCAACAAGTTTTAAGTTTTGTCATTGCAGCTAAAAATAATTTGAGATTACCTCACCCAGAAGAGGGCCAAGTGCACTGCAAACTGCAGTGAGGCTCAGGCTGGTTTCGCAGCAGACAAGATGCCCCTCCCTACAGCAGTCAGATCCAGGCATCCGCAGTGCTGGAATGCCGAGCCCTCGCCCCTTTGCTTGCTTTAGAAACAGATGTGTGCACACAAGCTTCTCTGCTGATCTGACTTCAGTCCAATCCATACCTTCACTGCTGTGAGGAGAGGGCTTTAAAATATGCCCCACATGGAAACAAACACAGAGGCTCCTCTCCCTTTGAGATAGTTCAACAAGCTGCCGAAGGCTCATGCAGGCATTGCTACATTCTTGGCACACAGACCACACCTTCCCTTCTTCTCACAGGGCCATTGTTATTTACAAAAATTAAAAATCAGGTTCTCATAGGATCACAGGGCTCAAGTAATTTAGTCAGGGAATTATGGGGCCTAATACAATTCACAGGACTTCTGCTTCTTGGCTTTGATAAGCATTAGATCAGATCCTCAGTTTTAATTTCTGGCCTGGATTATGCAAAGCAAACTTTCTTTAAGAATGATAAATACCACATCAACTAGAAAAGATGTCTGTATATCATTTTAAGTGCACTTGATCTTTTTGCCCAGGCTTACAGTGTAACAAAGGGTAGTCTGGCTTAGGAAAGGTAATGAAATAATCAAGTCAATCAGTAGAAAGGAATAGACACAAGAAGTCAGATCTTGTCTAATGAGAAGATCTTGAGTTTTTTTTTTTTGGGACTGTTTAAATTTATCCTGGTTTCTAAGCTCCAGGACCAGTTTCTCTGGAAACAACTATGCCATAACACTCCACCAAGTCTAATATTATTTTATGTCAAGTAGCTCTGTCTTAAAATGAAGGATTTGTTGTCTACGAGACAACTCTGAGCTGCTTGTCTTCTTTAGTGTGTTCAGGAGAATGAGGACAGTATGACAACTCATCCTTCAAAGTGTAAGAGGATCACCCAAGAGATACATTTTTTATTGTCTGTGTTTCCTTCTTATGGCAGAACTGTTTAGTGAATGTTACCACAACAGTGAGGAGAGAGCTTTTGCTCTGTTGGTGAGGAAAAACCAGTACTGGAGCAAAACCACGTGCCTTCAGCTGGCCACAGAAGCAGATGCAAAGTCTTTCTTTGCACATGACGGTGTTCAGGTAAGTTTTACATGCCCCCAGGGCCTGAAGTTGGACACATGAGAGGACAGCGCAGGAACTGAACAACCCCAATGAATGTATTCCCCTATGAGCCATTCTTCAGAGAAGGGACTCCTCTCTCCCCCTGGCAACAGACAAAGAGGACATTATACCATGTGCTTGCCAAAGCAGCACCATTCCCCCTTTCCCCACCCTCCCATCCAGCTGGCACACACACCAGTGTGCTGAAGAGAAGGTTTAGCCCTTAATCCATCGTGTGCTTTTTGCTTTTTATTCCTTCCTTGCTCACAGAGAAGCATCAGAAAAGCACTGTAAATCTGCCTGGGGCATAATGAAGCTGCTCCAAGAGGTGAGGTAACTCCTTGTTCAGATTCAAGAGAGAGCTCACTGATAAAAGTTAAATTAAATTACTATTCAGCTCTCACAACCTGACTTCTCTCCACATACACAAAGCTAAATTGAGAGTGATGCTGCTTTTATCTTCCAGTGCCTGACTTGGGCTTCCTTAGTACTACTACAGATGTTGTTTAATTCCATTTGGCTTGCTGTTCTTTCCACTGGTCTCTGAATAACTCTTTGCATACTCAACATCTGCAGAAGGACACACAGAGAACCTGTTTGCTCTGAAGCTGTGAGGTTTCCAGAGCATTCACTGTCTTAGGAGTCACTGAACATAGGTGTACTTCATCTGCAAGTATCTTTTTGTGATATTAAAGCCATCTCTTCTCTTCTTGACTTTCAGGCCTTCCTGACAAAAATCTGGTGGGGAGACATGTCTACAAGCACACAGATCCTCAAGTTAATCTGTGCATTCTGGTGTCCTTTCCTAATCTACACAAATTTAATATCATTCAGGTATCATTCAGGTATCATTCCTGCACCTAACTATTTGGGTGCAGGAGATAAATAAGTAAGTGATGAAAAATAAGCCACAAAAAAATATCCAGACTCAAAATTTCTCTCTGAAGTGATTAAAGCAGTAACATCACCGAATATCACCTAACCAAATCAGTTTTCTACAGGGCTGAGTGATTGGTGTGTCCTGTGCTAGTGCCTGTTGCCATACTTTAAAAGATCAATGCGTGGTTTTACAGAGATCGTTCTTCTTTGCACAGCCCACAGGAAAGCCTGCTGGAATTCTGTCAGCTCCGGATTCTACGCAGCAATGTGTAGAATATCTGCAGCTGTAGCACCATTTGTTTCTAGATTTGGAGATGCCTGGCTCAAACCTCAGTATCTTATCCAAGGAAAACAGCCATCACAAAGCACTATTATCAGCCACAAGCCTTGGTAACCAGAAATCAAGCTTAAAAACACAGGACTGACATTAAATTATCAAACAAAATCAATTTCACATTCAAACTCAATCTCAAATTCAGTGCCTTACAATCTTCGGTTTTCTTGAAAAAAAGTCCATGCACTATAAACCCCAACAAAGAAAACAAAAAACCCCACACCACAAACGCCAACCAATTAAATAAAATAAAACAGAAAAGAAAAAAAAAGCAGCCAAGCTACTCAGATGGTCATAAAAACTGAGGATCTGAATTTTTAGAAAAACCTCATAACATCCAGAGAATCACATACAAATCATAAGAATTGGCAATATGAAATAATGTGTTATTATGAAATACATGTTTCTTAACTCTTAAACTACATAAAAAGGAAGAGGAAAACTTGTTTGGCAATGCTGACTTAAAATTTGCCTTCTGTCAGTATCACTAAAGATGACCTCCCAGCTGCCAGATTCACAAATTCATTTCATGTGATATTTTGGTAAAGTTTTCATTGAAATGTTTAAAGAATTTTGTATAATCAAAGCAATCCTTTCCAAATTTCCACTTTTTTGCCTCCTTTCCCTGGAAATGCAATAATTGTCACATATCCTGTACTGCTTCTGGAGTTTCCCTTCTTAATTGCTACTAAGAGTAACTAGGAATAGAGCATGGGGAAATTCTCTTCTAAGACTGGCTGAGGGGTTTATTTCTGCTCAAATCTCAACTAGTTTGAGGAAACTGAGCATCCTGTTCCTGTTATCATTTTTGTAAAGCAAGCCAATTATCACTTCTCTGAATCTTGTGGGTGACTTCAGCCTCCTCCTTAAAAATAAACAGAATTTGTAAAGATAAAGTTTATGCCCTATTTAATAGCTCCCCAGCAGAGCAGATCCAAGAGAAGTACATGCTAGCACTTCTGTATCAATGCCAATTCAGTAGTGAAAAATGGCTATGCATCATCTTTCAATTAATAAGTTTATTTCCTTACAGTGAGGAAAAACAATCAAAGAATGAGCCAGAGCCATTAAGAGAGCTGGACAGTTTGGATTCAGAGAGGACTTTGTTTTTCTCCAAGGAAGAAGATAGGTAAGTTTAAAACCACCAGTTAATGTAACTTTTATGACAACAGTCAAAGAACAGGACACTTCTTGTGGAATAGTGACCAGTTAATGATCTAAGGAGCAACTGAAGGGCCAAGAAAGTCATTACTCCTCAGGAAGTGCTGTGCCCTTTGATTACTGCTGTTGTTGCTCTCTAAAAGGAGTAGAGAAAACAAACAGGAATATAGCACTGCTTTAAGGAGACACCAATTTACTTTTTCTGAGCAGGTAATTTCTACAGAACAAGGAATTTACTTGGGAATCAAATAGCATTTCCTGACATTCCCATCAGCTCACGATGACCAATACACAATGGACTTTAGGAAGTTATCAGATTACTGAGCTGAGCAGAAAGTAGGTTTTCAGCAAAACCTTACATCACTGTGTACTTTCTTACAAAGGTGTGCTTGCACCCATCAGTACCAGAGAATTTACACTGAGTCAGCTTCTCACACTCTTAATTTATATTTTAACAGATGAGCCCTGAGGGACCTTATGAGTTAGAGGGGGCATCACACAAATGGGTAACTGAGCACAAAGGTTTTGTCAGCTGCTTGTGGTCAGGCACAGATCTTTGAATCAGAACAGAATCCCCCCCCTATTCCTCTACCACACATTCATCACCAAAACCTGGGAGACCACAGGGACTTAAGTCAGGATAAGTAGACTTTTGATTGGCACAAAGTCCCCTTAATGGTCAAATAGTGCCAAATTGCTACTTGGCTTTTCCATGAGTTAAAGAGAACTCCAGAAATATGCAAACAGAGGTAGAGAGGTAGCATCAGCTGCAGTATGAAGTCCTGGACCAAGTCAGAGTTATTAGGTTCTATTTTTACCTCTGGCATTTAACTGCTGGTATATTGGAGAAAATCATTAGTTCTTCTCTCTCCCTCCCTAACCTATAAAATAGGTGTAAAAGCATCTGCCTCTCGGGAGCTATTTGTAAGCAATATCATAAAGCACTTCCATATCCTGAGTGCAGCAGGGTTTGGTCATTACATTCCACGTTCCAACTGCTATCATCCTGGCAATTTATTTTAACAAAGAGGCTCTCTCCCTCCCAGATCTATTTCAGCATCTTACAGTAAAGCTGCAATTATCTGTTTATGATATTAGCCTGTTACCATGGGAATGTATCTATGATGTCATAAATTGTGAGGCAGTACAGAATCAGGTATATAGCAAAGATTGGCTGCAAAGAGAATTTTTTTCCCTGTAACAAATGTATTTAATAATTAGCAAGATCTTCAGAGGAAATTAAAAACCAGTGCAGAGTCATTGTTTATTTTCTGTGAGGTGAAATTGAAAACATACCCTAGTGTGCACATCCTTTGTTGGAGATCAGACTTCTCAGAGTAAGAATCACAAAATTAAAGGTCCAATAACATCCCTAGCTTACACAGGAGAGCATTTTAGGTGGAAACAAATCCTCAAACTGAGATCAAATTGCTATCAAACTTGCATTTTCTGCACAGGATAATTTCCATTGCCAATAGATACCACTTCATGTTCCAAAACACAGCAAAACAGCTGTGGATGTACAGGGTCAAATTTCCCTTCAGTTACCAAAATACTTGCGTCATTCCACAACACTCAAAGACAACCTTAATACATAATTTATGAGGTCAACTCTTTTTGCTAAAAGGCTTCTATATTGCCTTTTTTGCAACTTACTCTAATTTAATCACAAAGGGCAAGATGCCAGTTCTGCAAAGGAGCAAGGCATTTTTCAGTAGGTGTATCAGATTCCAGCAAGGATGGTCAAGAAACAGGCTTAGTATGATCCAGCACTTAGAGACTGGGTCAGAAGTTTAAAGTCACAGCAACAGCACGAACTTCCACAGGCAAAAAATGCAAGAAAATTTTAGAGCTGAAATAATTAAGAGCTGACTCACAAAAATTCATTGGCCATTTTCTTTTCTTTCCTGTTATTTAGGTTTATAGAGAGCAATTATCCTTCCCCCTCCCCTTGTGCACTCCATGCAGGAACACAATTATGTTAACAAATAAAATTAATACAACTAAACCGAAATAACAAAAATGTGCACACACTTCTGATGTGGCTTTGCTTTTCAAAACCTTCTTTTGGATTTCAAATATTTCTGCTATGGTAATATGATTGCTCTGACTTCTACAGCCTTCCCCCTTGGCCAGCCCTGGAATCTGCCTGTTACTATCTTACAAGAAGCTTTATATAGAATAATATTGAGCCTATTCCCATGAACTAATTTTAGGAGATTGTCACCAAGCATGTATTCTTTTTGGTTTGCAGAGGAAATGACACATTGGAAAAACAGAACCCTTCTGCAAACACAGCATGGACGACATTCATGTTTACCCAGTGGAGAAAATTCTGGAGTGCCCCTGTAACTGTGTTTATGGGGAATGTTATCATGTACTTTGCTTTTCTCTTTCTATTTACTTATGTCCTTTTACTGGACTTTAAGCCACCCCCACCTCAGGGTCCATCTGTTAAAGAAATTGTACTCTACTTCTGGGTGTTTACCCTTGTCCTGGAAGAGATCCGACAGGTGAGTAACCTGCATCACCTTAGCAACAACACAGGAAAACCTGCAGCAGAATTTTCAGTGGATTTACAATCTGTATAACTGTACAGGCTTGCAGAGTTCAAGTGTCAGGTGCACAGGTGAACAATACAGAACTCACCTTATCCTAAACATCTCACCTCTCTCTCCCAGAACAAGCTCTTCTTCCACCATATAAACCTACAGCTCTACCTGTTTTCCCATCCTACTGCAGCCTTAGCAAAGCCAAGTGGGCTGCCAGCATTCAGATATTCTTGGCTTTGTTAAGTCCCTCTCTGACTTCACTCCCCAGAACTAGGTCCTCCCACCACAAATAATGTAAGTTGGAAGTTATATTCTACACCTGGAAACACAGTAGACACCTCTACATCCTTTTAGGAGATTCTTCCCCACTGGGGACTGTTTAAAAAAAATCACAAGGAAATGAATTTGGATTATTTGCGGCTTTTCCTAAAATACTTTTCAACCCAAAATATTAGCAGATCTCTTTTGGGTTTGCTTTTCTTAAAAAAATCCAACCAAACAAAACCACCAACCCGCCAAAGCCCTTCTCCATTAGTCTCCAATTACTGGTTTTGCAATGTCCTGAGTTTAAAAACTGAAATAATAACAGTGGTGCAAGTCTGTTGCCAACTGTGGCTGTATAAAGCTCTTTTCTTTAGACACAAAAAAAAGCAGTTACAATAATTTACTCCGAAAGAGCCAGTAGGTGTTCATTATTTAAGCAAAAGAGACAGGAAAGTTTGTCACTATTTATTTGAAATTTTGCAACAAGGCCGTAACCAGAGGAGGACATGGAAAATATCTGGATCAAAGAACATTTCATTATAAACCTGTAAAATATGAAGACTGCCAGACTAAAACCCAATCAAGAAAGCCAACTCCTTGCCTAGATAATCAAATGTGCCTTCACTGACAATTCCAGTACACAAATGCCACATCTGTTCATGTTGTTTAGATAGCAATGCCTAGAAACTGAACTCTGACTGGAAGCTGCATTGTTTAACAGCTTTTCCTTATTACACTCAGAATTTGTTTTTGCTCTTTGCAATGAAAGAGAAAAAGGCAACAGGTATTATGTTAAAACTCAGAAGGAAATAGTGAAAGTGGAAAGAGATCAATACCAATAGTTATTTCTCTTTTTCAGAGTTTTTATACAGATGAAGACACGAATTTAATGAAAAAATTTAAACTGTATGTGGAGGATAACTGGAATAAGTGTGATATGGTGACCATCTTTCTCTTCATAATTGGGGTAACCTGCAGGTATATATTTGCTCCACATGAGGTGGCGAGCGTCAGTACCAAGGGCTATGTACATCAACTGACTGCTGACTCTCATGTGCGTGAGAGGACAGGCTCTAACATTCATTTTTACAAGCTTTGAGACACGTTTCCACAGCAGGAGCCTCTAAAATTCTGTGGAAATCGTGGAAGTTGCTCCAGAGATAACAAAGAGATATGTTGATATATTCAAACACAGGTAACCGAAAAGCTCTGCTTTTGTTTGTTTGGTTTTGAAAATCCCTTTTACTCAAAGCACATTTTAAATTTGTTAATAAAGCTCATTGAAGCCAAGAGAGAGAAAAGAGTGTTCCTCCATGTTTTGGTTATTTCTCGTCACTGTACAGACATTAGCAGTACTTGCTGAGAGCTGATATTGCATTCCATGTGTTCTACAGGATGCTGAACTCAACTTTTCAAGCTGGCCGTACAATACTCGCCATTGATTTTATGGTGTTTACACTCAGACTTATCCATATCTTTGCAATTCACAAACAGCTCGGACCAAAGATCATCATTGTGGAAAGGATGGTAAGTGTGCAGCCCGTCTCACATAAATACTTGTGCCTTCTGAGAAATGGAGAGTAGGAAATCTTGTCTTTAGAAAGGAAATAACTTTATAATCTCTCTTTACTTTTACATCTTTAAGGCCTGTCATTTTCCGTATTCCTGTATTTTATTACTAGATTCAGGGTTTGAAACAGATCCTTTCAAAGAGCTCTGTAGTGCAGTAAGCTGGTCCCAATTTACTAATCACTGTACCTCACCTAATGATTTATCCTCAGATCTGGCAAAGGAAGAGCAGTCTTTGCCTTTCTGCTATTCCTCCTACATCCTAAGCTGTGTGCATCCAGGGCAAAGACCTCAGGCAGATGACAGGCCATGTACAGAAGGGCAGGGCTTCCACTGAATGACTTGGGGAAACAAATTGTATGGTTTTTTTGCAGCAGGTGCAGAAAAAAATCAGTGAAAAAGGATAGTTACAAGTTTCCTACATGAGTTACTCTTACTTGTACTTTTTAGCTCCCCACTACAACGAAAACATATTAGTACTTTGTGAGCAGATGTTGGAAGATGTTGATAAAATATTTTTATTTATTACCCCTCTCCTGCAGGAAATGGGACATTGGGATTACAGTTACTCTACTTGGGTATGCATTGGTATGTTGAAATAGCTTTTTATTTAGGCATGTTAATCCTCCAGGTCAATTAGCTCATGCTAACTGATTAATAGTGTTCATCTAATTGTAAGTACCATTACAGAATCTACAAATATTTGATTTGTGACTCACAGCAGAACTCAGTAAAAGATCTACAGTCTAAACAAGCCTATACATTGAATAAACATAACTACCAAGCTATTTGGATTTGTCTACAAATGCAATAACTGGAAGTCTAACATGACATTTGGTTGGACCAGCAAAAGGGTAAATGGCAAATAAATATTTGTTCTTGTTCATTATCTAGTTTATGGCATTAGCAGACTTCTATTGTAAGAGAACAAGTCAGATGTACAGCTCCTAACCCTTCCTTTGCTGCCTGCCAAGCTAAACCAGGGCCTTGAACAAGTCCTCCCTGTGTGCACTCTGCTGGCACCTGAAGTCCTGCAGGATAACACTGGGATTGGGAAGATGCAAACAGGAACAAAAGCAGCAGCCTAGACGAAACCCTAACAGGGACCTTTCATCTTCACACCACCCAAGCCAACACGATGCCTCAGGTTTGGTATTTCAGTGTTGAACCTCACATCAAAGGAAGAAACACTGAAGGCTGCTGCAGTAAATGAAACCTGCTTGAAGGGTTTGAGGGAGTTCAAGCAAAATCGTCTCCCTTATTTAACAGAGAAGCAATCCCAGATGGTCTCTTACTATTTTTCCCCCTTATACCCTTGCTACAGATTTGCTGAAACAGGTCTGGTAATTGCTAAAATGCCAGAACAATGCTCATTCCAGAACAATACTCATTGCCAGAGAGACGTCAGATTGGAAAAAAAATAGTTCCAGACTTGTCACCAGTCTCCCATCACCGTGATACCATTAGAGCCCTGCAGCGTTCCTAAATTTTAGACCATCCAGAAAACAAAACAGATTGATGGAAGTCACACATCAACTCTGTCTTGCCTGGCTTAGAGATGATGTTTCTTATCAGAACTCCAGGTAACATCCTGGAGCTCCGAAATTCCTATGCTTTTGGATAACTGTACAATCCAATAATCTAACTGAAATGAATCTACAGTCCCTAATGAACTCAGTCAGATCAGATGGGGAGAGGATGAAGTGTTCCTCTTCCACCAGGGAAAAATTATTGCCTTTGAAATGCATATTAGATTTTTTTTTAAGTAAGTGTTTTAGGATTCAATTACTTCTGCTTCTGTAAAAAAACACAACATTTAAAAGCAGGAAGCCCTGAAAAGAATCTTTCAGATGCATCACTTAGCTTGAAAACTGAAGACAGAAGGAACCTGATCCTTGCAGCCTTCTCTGCCTGCTGTGTCAGTGGCTCAGTATTCATCAATGAGCACTGACTGCTACCAGGACTCTCTGCTGCAGCTGAACTCCTGTAATTCACAGTAAAGCAGTCCATGGTACTGAGATATCTCAGTAAAATATGCACTTAAAAGATAAAATGTGACAGTCGCTTAAAAGATAAAGTACGTTTCATTTTTAAATGGTTGATGATTGGAAAGCAAGATTTTAATTTAAAATGTGCCTTTATCTAAATGAGCTAGCTATCAAAGAAGAATGCTTACTACAGGTCAAGGACAATATGGTAACAGCAAGGTCAGATGGGGAATTCTGTGCATGGAACTGTATCCTATTCCACCTCCTTTAACCTAAACAAGCTTGTAAAGGAACAGAATTATTTGAGCCGTATTCATAAGAAAGACTACTGTTCCTTGACTATGATATCACAGTCACTGCCCCTCCTTTTCTCCCCTCCCCCTCTCTTTTGTAGATGAAGGATGTTTTCTTCTTTCTGTTTTTCTTGAGCGTGTGGCTCATTGCCTACGGTGTGACAACTCAAGCTCTGCTTCATCCCGATGACAGCCGACTGGAATGGATATTCAGAAGGGTTCTTTATCGTCCCTACCTTCAGATATTTGGCCAGATTCCACTGGATGAAATAGACAGTGAGGAAATTTCCTTCCCCCTAACTTGGCCATGTTTGAATGCACACTTCTGAATTAGAGCACGGAATTCCTTCCAAGTATTGCCTTTTTTTGATTTTGCTTTTTAAAATCTTTCTCCTAAGGGCCAAAGCTTACACGTTACTGTCACACAAATAGTGTATTTGCAAAGAGATAATGGGCATTGTGGTGTTACATTAGAGCATAAGGGCTGGCCCTATTTAGATAAGCTCTCAGAAATCCACAAGGATTTGCAGTTTTAAGGGCTGGCATACCTGCTTTCACTTCGATCCATTTCCTTTCAGTTTAACCTAGACCCAGATAACCCTGTGTAAACTCAAATAATAAATAACAGCACCTCCACACATTTTGGCAGTAGTTTAATGTGACAGTGTTAAAGCAGTGTTGCCCTGCCCATAAGCAAACACGTTTTAGAATGAAATTACTCCAGAGCATTTATTTACTCTGGAGATAAAGCTACCCAAACCAAATAAAGCTAGTAATTGCTTATGTGCAGCATTGAAAACAAAACATAAAAATAATCATAAGAGACTGAAATAATTAGACATAAAAGTTCAAAGGCAACATTTCTGACAGGTAAGTAGGTAAAATACAGACTGGGTCACCTCCCAAAGAAGACTGCAGTAACATCACAGCATTTAGCCAGTGCTAAATATTACTGGCAATAATTGAGCGGGATTCAAACTTGGAGTGATATAAAATAGAGCTAAAAAAAAAAGCCAGAGACAGAAGCAAACCAGTAAGCATTCACTCATGTTCATTCTGCTTAATAAGAAAATGCATGTCTTACAAAAACCAAAAAACCTGAATGACACGAGGGGAATGTGATTCATGTCTATTTTAAATGCCTATGGTGTAAGCATGTACAGCATGATCAACCATCCTTATTTCCATTAAAATAATTGGAAAGAAATAAATTTCAGGAGTATAACTCAGCTCATTTACCAAAAAGTCAGATGTAGTACTCCCTAGAAAGGTGTTTCTCTCCACTGAAACTCCAGTGGGTGTCTCTACCTGGGTAAATAACTGGTTAAGAGTAACAGAGAAAAAAAAGAACCAATTATATGGACAACTTTCAGAAGGGATTAATTTGTACTAGGGCCCTGTGGATCTTATTCTGTTTAATATCTTTATGAAACATATGGAAAGGGAGAGGGGTAATGAGGAAGAGGAAATTTGCTGACAAAACTACATCACTGGGTAGCAAAGACACTGACAGCTAAGAGAGGCAGAGGAGCCTCATGAGCGCTGAATCATCAAATGAAATTCAGTGTAGATAAGTATAAGGTAGTGCCCTTGGTGAAAGAAATCCCACCTTGGTGAGCTTTGATATAACCACGTGCTCTAATGAATGTAACCAGGGGGTTATCTGTGGCACCAGGGAAAAAGATGACTAGGAAAAGAAATAGAAGGGAAAAAAGTAAATATCATTATGCTACTCTAAACTTGTGGGTTTAATTCATAGCTGGAGACAGAATGCAGCACTAGACCTCTAGTCTGATGCAGTAGAACCAGACCTTCTTCCTAACCTCAACTGCAAACTCAGATACACAAAGCACTTTAAATTTAGAATGAGGATCCCCATTCACAGCTTTTACTGAGTTTTCTCCTCTAACCCACATGCCAGGCATGAGGACACAACAATGTGAGGGAACACAAACTCAGAGGTGGTTTGACTTTGAAACTCAAAACTAGTCTAAAAAGGATAGAGGCCTTTCAGTACAATCCTTTTTTGATGAACACTACTACAAAGCCAGCTGTGACAGACACCTTGCCACTAAATGAGCAGCCAAGTTGTGGAGGTCTGCAGTGTCCTAGGGCTGCAAAAATCTCGCACAACAATGCCATGTCTTTTCACGTACACGACACGATTATACTTCCACAAGTTCAAGGAAAGAAACATGGCGATAGGATTTGTCATAACTAATTTTTTTCCTCCATCTTCCTTTGCAGCATCAAGAACATATCCCATGAACTGCACGTTTAACCCACTGCAGATTCTGCAGGAGAACACACCATCCTGCCCTAACAGCTATGCCAACTGGCTCGTCATACTGCTGCTGGTCATCTTCCTACTCGTCACAAACGTCCTCCTTATGAATCTCCTCATTGCTATGTTCAGGCAAGAGTGATTTCACTAAGTACCAGGACAGAGGCTGCAAAGCTTTGAGGGAATGCCAACATTTACTACCTCACTGCTGGCTATTCCTTTTGGAATATGCTTGTAATTTTCCTCATGAGTATTACCTGGGGATTGATAGGCAGAATCCTGTGATCGGATAGCTCTTAAGTTCTCATCATCCTTATTCCAGCCACATTGGAGACAAGGAGAAAAGAAGCCTCTTTTACTGCTAAAAATTCAATTAAACATGCACAGAAGGGTCTGAGTCCACGGCTGTGTGGAATCACAAATCTGCAGGTGCACAGCAGCCATAAACTTGGCAGACTTTACAATGGATGATTTGCACATCAGGGAAACGCTTGTTGTCAACACAGCTAATAATGATTCATTTGGTTGAAGAAATGATGTGGCGTGTTTGCTGATCTTTCCTGAGCAAAGTAGAATTATCTTTCTTTAAAAAACCCCTCCAAAATGCCAAACAAAACAAACGTATCTTTTAACATTTGAAGACTGCAACTGCAATTATTTTAATATCCAAGAATTTGCACAAACTTCTGGTTAAATTAACACTACTTGCTGACCTTGCTGTTTCTTTTTTAAAGTAAATACAGGACTAAATTTTGTTATATTCATCTTTAGCTTGTTGTGCTGAAAAGAGTTACATGCTTTTACTCCCCCCTGTCAATTTACAGTTACACTTTTCAAGTTGTCCAAGGCAATACAGACATCTTCTGGAAAGTGCAGCGCTACAACCTGATTGTGGAATACCACGGCCGGCCTGCCTTGGCACCACCGTTTATCATTATCAACCACATTACTCTGGTTCTCAGAAGGCTCTTCAACAAAATGGAACGCAAGAAAAAACACCTGGGTGAGTTGTTAACAAATGTGATCAAGCAACTGTAGAGCCTGACTCTCTCCAAGGACATGGTGCACACACAAAACAGCAGAGCAAGCTGGATTTCCTTAAGCCAAGAGTTACAATTTGTTTTTAACAAAGACTGCCGGGAGAGTAATAACAAAAAATTAAGGTTTATAATTTAGACTATAAAGAGTTTCCCACAGTGCATTTCTTAATGCATCCTAGCTATTACAACAGAGCTAGCAATAGAAAATGGGTTATAGGGATTTAATTTCTGAAGATTTAACAATTAACAGGTTTAAGGAACAGTTACTTCATTTGCTCCTGAGTTTTAGCAATTATCAACCCTAAAACCAACCTTCCTTTAGCATATCAACTTTTCATTACTAATATCAGAGAAAGAGGGGTAAAATATAATTCTTATCTTATTTTTCCTACAGATAGAGATCTTCCAGCGGGCCTTGATCAAAAAATCATAACATGGGAGCTGGTGCAAAAAGAACATTATCTTGTAAACCTTGAGCAAGAAAAGAAAGAAAGCAATGAAGAAAGGCTGAAGGCCACATCTAATAAGTAAGTTATTCTGACCCACAGTAACTTGCAAGCCTTCAGCATTCATTGAGTTCAGCATTGAAATTCTTGTAAAGCTTATATAAAGGGTCCAACTGGAATGCAGTTAGGAAATACACAGTCCATGAAAAAATGTGAGAGGCCAGCATCACTACAATATTAGGGCATTTGTCACTCCTGAAGTCTGTACAATTAAAGACCTGCAAGTTCCAGCCAAATCGGTGGCCAAGCTCGATGAAAATCTTACTCCTGAAGAAAATGGTGGAGAACCAGTTTGTTTGCTAGACTGCAGCACACATAATTTCATCCCCTGTAGGAATACAACAGAGTTTTGAATGAAAGTTTAAGATACCTTGAATTAGCCACAAGTGCAGAAGAACAAACACTTATGCCTTTATGGCATGGGACTGAGTCTCCATTTGTATACTTCTCTATATTCCCCACTAGGCATATCACCTGAATTGGTTTAGTCTGCTGAAGTATAACTCCTAAATTATTATTCAGAGGTTTAAACCTTTAAAAGAGACACAAAGTATTTATATGCAGGGAGAACAGAAACCTCTTAGACAGAAATGCACTCCTTAAAGAAGCTTTTAACACGTATTCCAGCAGTTTTCTCTTACAATAAAACAGACCTCAAATAGAGGTGCAATGGGTGTGAAAGTTACCATAATAAAAAAGTTCCATGGAAATGTTCCTGTGCTGTCTGCTTTCTTTCAAAATAAACCTCCATCTCTCCAACTCACAGAATAGCTGGAGACCAGAACAGCATACTTATGTTCTTGGAAAATACTCCTCTCCCTCTAATTCACATAGACCCTTAATTCATAAAAATTTAGAACGAATATATAGGTTTAAACTTTATTCTCATAAGCAGATCACTGACAAACCCAGGAGTGAGAGCTTAATTGTTGAGATAATGCAATAAATGTATGTGTAATTGCTTCCAAACAAAGGGTACTATATCCTTTATATAATAAATAATAAAGATGGTATGCTGTAGGTGAAGCTACTGGAGGACAAAAGTGAGAATCTATCTGGCTTCACAATATTTCAAGTATAGCAGAGACAGAGAAAGACTGGAAGAGATTCAGCTGAACACCACTACTCCCATGGCTTTTATTTTTGCTCTTAGGTGGTAGCAGTGTGATTTGGAAATCTTAGGAAACCCTTAGGAAGTCATTCTTTGAACTCTGTTTGCACTGAACCGATCTCAAAATGCATTAGACCCACCCAGCAGCAGGTTTTTCACATGGATGGGATTAGAACATAGCCTGTGAGAGGGAAACTTTGAAAGAGTAGCTAGGTGAAACCAGAGAGGGATTGGTCAAGCCTATGAAGAATCAGATGCTAATAATAAGGAACTGATGGGAGAACAGGTGAAGGATGCAGAAAGCATGGGGATAATTCAGCGATTTGGAGGCACTACATGGAATTTCCTTAAGCAACCCCTTTGGACTGCATGGAAAAAAGGGATTTGACTATCAAGCCAGTTTCCTGAAATGAAAGCTTGCAGAACTTTTAAGTGGCTTATCTCTGTTGTAGCCTCAGTTCTCACACCAGGATCAGTTTCCATTGGGTACTGATGTTTCCAGGTAGGAAAGACACAAGTGGCTCAAAAGACAGAGCTGCTCCTTTCTGCTGCCCTTGATTCCCAGAGCAACTGAGGCTCATCAGAAGTTGAATGGCTGCCCTGATCTGTCATTTGTGAGTCCCTGGGCAACAGGTGCATGAGACTGTTCCAGAGATGCTGCTCTGCCCAAAAAGTACTTCTGTGAACACCTCAAAAGGACAAAACTTTTAGGGGGCTGTGGGATATGTAAGCAGCACAGAACTGCCATGAAGGGCCATGGGTGTAGTAAAGTTACACGTGGTTTGTGTTTTATGATTTCATCTGAGGCCTCTCCTTTTTGCTCAAGGTGTTTGCTCTGTTTCCACAGGGTGGATAATTTGTCTAAGTATTTTAGCGGGTTGAAAGAACAAGAAAAACGATTTAAAGTTCTGGAAGCCCAGGTAAGTAGTATTTTCTAGGCATTTATATCAGCTTTAGGATCTCACCATCTTTCTCTCATTTAATGGTGGTCTGGCAGACCCTACTAAGGGATAAAGGGACAGAAAAAGGGATCTGTATTATGGTCTCACTTTCCCTATTGCTCTCTGGTGATAAACATATGTAAAGAAAAACTTCTAAACTCCTGTAGAAAGGAGAAAAGGGAATACAACATTTCTTGCTCTCTTTGGTAGTTTACTTGAGAGTGTTTATTTCCTTAGTTAAGGATGCTTCTGGAATGAAACACTTCATCGTCCCCCCTCCATTCTTGTCCCTCTCCTAATTTTTTTCTTTTCTTTTTCAATGTCAGCTTGGAAAATACAAACATTCTGTCTTGATCTAATCTTCTTGTACATCCGTTTTTCTAATTTTCTTAAGATACCAAATACCAACATCTCAAAAGGGAAGTGTCCAGCATACAATTATGAAATCCAAATAACAGCAGGAAATTCTGTCTTGTGCTTTTGATGACAAACCCTTGCAATATAAACAAACAACATTTCTTACACAGTCTGAAAATGTTAAACCACCTGCTATGTAGCACAACTCTTATTGTTTTCTTTATCTCTACGACTCTCCTGTATAATTTTGGCCTCGCTGAAAGTTCTTTATCTTAATACTCCTGCTACAGTTTCCTGCTCTCTTCTTATCCCTTTTATGGCTTCCTGAAAAAAGTCAGGCTATACATGTCCAACAGAAACACACAAGGAATGCTTTAGTAAGTTTGTGCCAGCTTGAGGTAATGCAATATACTCACAAAAAAGGGCAGGTATTCAATCACCTATCATCTACCTATTTTGTAGATTTGCTACTGTACAGCTGTTATCTCCTCCATGGCAGAGGTTTTCACCAAAACCAACCTCTTGTGCACTCCACCAGCTCCAAACTTTACATGTAAGTACTGAAAACAATCGTGGAAAAGCTAATTAATACAGCTGAACAGTGTAATTAAAAAAATGCAAGGCGGAAAAAAAAAGATTGGAAAATTGCCCCGTAAGGAGATTCCTAGAGGTAATGGGAATATAAACAGGGAACAGAATATTTTCACTTCAGAATGATAAACTACATTTTGTAAAAGACATTTAAAAGCTCTGGGGCAAGGACTGTCACTTAGGGTGAGTTAGAATAATCTCACCCAGTTCAAGCACTTAAACAAGTATCTATTTGCAACAGAGGATTGCCTTGGGGGTTTCTTGAGCCCATGAGATAATCCTTCTGAAGTATTACAAAAGTATTTAAAATCCATAACAATAATAATTAAAAATAAAAACTGAGCAAGTCTCCTAGTTTGTTGTTTGTTTTTTTTTTTAATTAACAGAATTCATTTGCCTTCAGAACTGCAGTTCTGAAGTATTTCTGTCAGTTAAGAATCTTGTCCTGTATCTCAGGGCTCCACTGTATGGAGTTTAAATTATTAGAGACAGGAACAAACTATTTCTCAGCCACTGCAGGATATGCAACACAAAAAAGATTTTGGATATCCTTCTTAATGACCTATTTCAATATCTACCTATTGCTATCTATTACACAAAATAGCCCCCCAAATCCATAAACTGAGCATATATATATA
>WAAE01016381.1:126795-183608 GCA_013400495.1 Nicator chloris | reverse complement strand
CACCTGTCTTTCAAGCCAAGACAATAATTTAGAACAATTTTGAGTTGAAGTTTTCACTTTTACCTACTATTACTTATTTAGCTGTCAATATGAAAATTATTTTGTACTTCCTTGCCCTAATAATTTTATTTACAAGATTAATTACTTGACAAACTTTTTCAGCATAACTTTACATTAAGAATTGTTCTAAATAAACTCCTTCCTTTGAAAAATAGCAGCTGTTGCAAATCAGCAATTTGTTAAAATAACCCCACCTCACTGGTTAATTGCAGGGGACTTTGTGCTTAAAAAAACCAAACCTAACAACAAAAAACTAAACAAAATCCGCCAGTACCTTCATAGCCAATTTTGTGAAGCAGATGCTTTAGGAAATGAGATGCATTGCTGGCTGCATAGTACTGGCAGCGTTTCTTTATAATGGTTCTTTGAGCTGCTCAAGGGTATTCTTAAATGGGTGTAATGGTTTGGGAAAAAAAACCCCAGGATATTACGTCTGGTGAACACCCTCCACTGGCTAAAGGAGTTAAAAAGGGGACTTGGCAGGAAATTGCTCTCTCTTCCCTTCCTGTTGGCAGGAGGTAACACTCTAGGCCACCCTGGTGAGGGGTGGCCTGGGGGGCCTAGGGGGGCAGATGGCCCTTTTTCCCGACCCCCCCCACCCCGCTGTTTAGCGGGAATGGGGTGGGGGCCCGGAAGGGAGAGGGGGTTGCCGGGCTCCGGCCACGGCGGGCGGTGCCAGGCCGGGCTGAGACGCCCGCGGGCGGCAGCGNGAGCTGTGCTGGGGTTGGGTGGCAGCAGCATCTAGCAGCGGCGAAGCCGCCGCAGAGGGGCACCGGCTGCACAGGCTGGGCCAGGAATGGCAGCCGTGAGGGGCTGCAGCATAGAGAGAGCTCCCTCCCCCTCAATTCAGGGGGGCGAGAAGGGAGGAGGCCGCAGTAGGGCGGCACCGAGAGAGAGCTCCCTCCCCTCTGTTGATTCGGGGGGGCGAGAAGGGAAGGTGCCGCGATAGGGAGGCAGTGAGAGAGAGCTCCCTCCCCCCCCCTCCCCGATCACTCCGGAGGGGGCGAGAAGGGAAGATGGAGCAGGGTGAGGGGAGGCTGGGAGTCCCCGGTCCTCACCCCCGCAGCATGTGACATCATGAGAAGCTGCAAACTGAAAATAAGTTGTAGACCCTTTTCTCCTCCTCCAACGAGATTGCTGAGATGAAGATGAGACAAAGAATGAAGACTTCATGGAAAAGTAGACATTCTCTTTTTTCCTCAGTAGTTTAGGTGTGCTTTGTCTAGCAAAAGTGTGGACTGAGTAAATTTTCACTGAAGGCTGGACGGGCACCTTGAAACATTCCCAAAGACTGAGAGAAAAACCGTGCGGCATTCGAGCAGGCCACAGGGGGATGGGACACTAGACATGTAGTTGAATTAGAGTTGTTGTTAAGTGAAAGAGAGAAAAGTGCTTTGTAACATTTTCATGGGGTTTTTTCTTCCTTTTTTTCTCTTTGAGTGTGTGAATAAATCTATCTTTCTGATTCATAGATTGTTTTGCCTTTGTTTCTGTTTTAGTCACAATCTCAGATAGAAAAGTGTTTAGCAATTAAGTCAAACCACGACAATGGGGAATGAGCCTAACGAAAAAAACCACAGACGCACTTGGTTAAGCTGCATAGGATGCTGTAGGTTGGTGTGCAGTACAAGGCTTAAGTCTGAAGTCTTGTGTTTTAGAATGTTACTGGGCAAGGTGGGTGTGAAAAATGCTGTGTTTGTTAATGTGCAGGGTTGATGTGCAATCCCTACAGATGGAAGCATGTACCCAAGTGTTTCTGTGCTGCTCACACGTAGCAGAGGGAGAGAAGAGAGGGAGGAGCAGAAATGAATGCGTATACAAGGGGTGATATTGTGGTGCATTAATAAAAATTAATCTGAGCTGCTCATGTAGGACCCCATGGACTTCAGGCCCTATGAAGCCACCAGTACCCATCTTTGTAGATTTGACATGTTTGCATCATGCTCTAGTCCTTCTGCTTTTCCCCCAAGGAAGGTCCAGACGCAGGGCCAGATGTGACACTGCAGTAACAAGGTGGCACTGGTGGGGCTGTGGGTGGGGAAGAGCCTGGCCAGCCGGTCAGGACCCTGTCCTGGGCTGGGGACACTCAGCGAGGACACAGCCTCCCCTAAGAAGTCTATCCCAGTGGATCTGGGGACAGGGCAAGGGACAATCTCTGTCCCCAGAGTGGGGCAGGTGGGACAAGGAGCCTCAGTGCATCTCCAGCTCTGCCCTGTCCTCCCAGCTCCTTCCTCACAGCCCTGAGGTAAGGGAAGAATGGAAAATACTGTCTGCTCCAGAAACATCTGTTATTGGAAAAACCAGTCAGTTAAACTGGACCCCCAAATCACTGGGAAATTGGAGCTAGTTCCTTTTGGGCCTGGTCCTAGTTGGGGGCTGTGCTGGCTCAGCTCTAGGCCTTCCACTCTGTGTTTCACTTGGGCACAGTACTTCCTGGGAGCTCCCGTGGCTTGACAGAGGAAAGTATGCATCAGGATCCTAATGGCTCTGTGTCCAGGGCCCCTCAGCAGGTTTGTTGAGGATGCAAGGGGACCTGCGAGGTGGCCCAGGGTGGGATGCCACAGAGCCCAGAGAAGTATCACAGGCAACTCCTGACCTGAACTCCTGCAGGTCCTGCTGCCTGAGCTTGGTGAGGCGCTGGCTGGGCTGCTGGGCCTCCTGCTCCTGCCAATGGTTCTCCTCAATGAGGGCTACCCACTCCTGCTGCTGCCAGAGCTCCTGGATCCACCACTGGAGCTCGCAGGCAGGGGCATGCTGCAGGCCAGCCCTCTGCACCTGCTCCAGCTTCTCCTGCTCCAGCTACTCCTGATGGGCCCTGCGGGAGAGCTGGGCTGGCTCGGGGATGCCGCCACAGCCCCCCACACCTGGCACAGCACCTGGGCTGGCACTGGAGACCCCAGCACCACCAGCAGGAACTGGGAGCTGCCCAGCCACTGCCTCAGCCATCCCTCGGTCCCGTGGGCCTCACCTGAGCACCCTCTGAAATTCTTGGTGGTCCTGCTCCATCTGCATGGGCAGGTAATGCTCCTTCTGAGCCACTTGCTCCAGCCAGTTCCATCTCAGCCGCTGCTTCTGCTCCACCTTCTTCTGTGCCTACTCCAGCTCCCGCTGCCATTCCCAGTCTGTGGCCTCTTGGCTCCTCTTGGCCTGCAGAGCATCCTGACCTAAAAGGGTACAGTGCAGGGCTCCAGAAAGGCTTCTGTCAGGTGCAGCTATGGAAGCCTTTGGCCATGGCTCTGGCTCTGTCTCTGGCTGGCACCGTTCCAGGACATACCCTAGCTCTAGAGGCTGGTCCTGCAGACTCCCCACATTCAGGGGCTCTGCCCCTTTGCTGGGGTTGTGACAGGGATGGTGGCAGGTGAACATGTCACCTGTCCCCTAGCCACTCACTCATTCTGCTTGCCAGGCCTGGGGGAGCGGGAAGCCACTGCACTGGGCTGCAGCTGCAGTGGTGCACTTCTCCATTATCAGTTGAAAGGTACTTACAAAGTGAGGGGAGAACCTCCTGTCGAAGTCGCGTGTGAAGCCAACCTGGAAAAGGCAGGGAAAAGACATGCTTTGCCACCTTTCCTCCTCGCTCCAGGACCGGCTAGGGTGAGAGCACATGGACACGCATCATCCCCGACCACGCAGCTCCAGGAGCGCGGTCAGGTGTATCTGCAGGGGTCCCACAAATCAGCCACTTACCACGACCTGTGCACCCTCCTGTGCCAGGTACGTGATGGTGGCAGAGGTGAAGTTGAAGTACCCAGCTTTGAGAGGCCGTAGAACCACAGTGTGGGACACGTTGCTCGCTCTGGGAGCCATATGTTAAGGAAAAGGGTTTGTATTTCATCACAGGAAGAAAAGTGAGGAGGTGGGAATGAGTAGACTCGAACAGGGTAGAATCAGTTGCTCCTCCACATAACCAAACCCAATATATAACATTACAGTATCTCATTAGTGTCATAATTCACAGAATTCACAGAATGTCTAGGTTGGAAGAGACTTCCAAGATCATCGAGTCCAACCCATGCCCTAACACCTCAACTAGATCATGGCACCAAGTGTCATCTCCAGTCTTTTTTTTAAACACATCCAGGGATGGTGACTCCACCACCTCCCTGGGCAGATCATTCCAGTATTTTATCACCCTGTCTGTAAAGAAAGAGTCCAATATGACGTCAACGTCATCATCAATACTTGTTTTAGCAATGCCGCACTCAGCATGCCTGTGTCTGCCTTTAAAAAATATAAAATAATTTAAAAACCCCAAATAAGCTCCAAACCCCCTTAACACTTTCTCCTCCTCTCTCCCTTACTTTCATCTTTACCCTGCTCCTTTCCCAGACAAAGCTTCTCCAAGCTGCTGACTATGGAAAGCAACTCAGAGGTTCATTACTTGTTGACCATTGAAGTCATGGATCCATAGGCTGGACTTGTCTCCCCCACCCCACCCTTCCACAGGATTTGCTGCAGCCAGGGCAGGCTGTTCTGAGTCTCCAAACAGTGACACAATCACCTGTCCTGGGCCTGAGAAACTCAGAGGTTTTTATAAAAAAGAGACTTGACTTTCTCTGCAAAGCACCTTCCACGTGCTGGCTGTCAGAGGTTCATGCATCCAACCTACACCTTCCCTGTATTTTCCTTCCAGTCTTCCAGCTGCTGGTACCCTGGGAGCTGGAGGGGACCAGGTAACTGTGAGAGGGGAAGACAAAGCCTTGTTGTAGGGCAGAGTGGTTTGAGGGAGAAAAATGTGTAGAGGTGGTGTAAGGAACAAAACCTGAATCCCTGCATTCCCGAATTAAAACGTTAAAGCAGCTAATTGTTACGCTAAAAAGAATCAAATGCATTATTCAAGCTTTCCTTTGAGTTCAGAAGACCTCCAAGTATCAACCCCCACCAGAACCTGCCTACATTTTCACTAAATCACCCCAACATAGTCCCTAGTTCTCTGTGAATTACGCTATTTTTGTGGGAATCACCCCGAGTATAGCCAAGCTGGTCCCTCGTGATCGGCGGCCCCGCACAGATGGCAGGGCCAGGCAGTCGCTTCCGCGGCCCCCTGCCCTTTTTTGGGACGGCATCCGAGGGGGGAGGGGAGAATGTGTGCCACCTTAGCAGAAGGAGACTACCTGGTGGGCAAGTTTACCCCCCCCCCCCGAGGTATGCAGATGAGAAAAACCGCATGGAATCATGGAGCTGATTTAAAAACATGAAGGTCCCGCCCAACAAAATTTGGGGAACCAGGACAACACCCGAGGTTGAAGAAAGGAGTAGATGTATTTTCTACACCATTTCTTGGTTTAGGCTCTTTGCCTTGTCACCCTGACCAGCAGAGAACTGGTTCGGTGTGTGTGGGGGTTCTCCTTGTGATCTTGGCAAGAGAGGAGCCTTGCACCCTAAGAGACAGCCCCACCCACCAGTCTCTTTCGGGTTGTCCTTGGAAACTGCAGCAGCGTGAGTGCACCCCCACCGGCTGGGAACGGAGACTGAGGAATCGCCTTCGGCACTCGCCCCCTATGGAGAGACCCCTGCACAGCGCCCCCTATGGAGAGACTCCAGCACAGCACCCTCTGGAGAGACCCCAGCACAGCGCCCCCTGTGGAGAGACCCCAGCACAGCGCCCCCTGTGGAGAGACCCCGGCACAGCGCTCTCTATGGAGAGACCCCGGCACAGCGCCCCCTGCGGAGGGACCCCTGCACAGCGCCCCCTGCCGAGGGACTCCTGCACAGCGCCCCCTATGGAGAGACCCTTGCACAGCGCCCCCTGCAGAGAGACCCCTGCACAGCGCCCCCTGCGGACAGACCCCAGCACAGCGCCCCCTATGGAGAGACCCCAGCACAGCGCCCCCTGTGGAGAGACCCCTGCACAGCGCCCCCTGCGGAGAGACTCCAGCACAGCGCCCCCTGTGGAGAGACTCCAGAACAGCGCCCCCTGCTGGGCATCCTGTACAGTGGATATCCTCAACAGAGAACTGAATTTTTGGACGCACCTCGTCGAACTTCCCACGCAGCTAATTTTTAATAAAGAGCTGAATAATTAATAAAGGCTTAAGCCCGTAATTTATTCATAACAGTAGAAGCTTTTCTAGGCACTGGTACTGTAAAAGGGCAAACCAGGCTGGTTTTCTGCCCTCAGTCCCTGTAATTAACACTGAAGAACTGGATGGGCTGGAAATCGAAGCTCTCATGCCTGACAGGAAAAGGATGGTGCTGAAGCCCAGCAGGAGCTGAAAGCCCCTACCTCTGGACTGACTTGTGCCCTGTAGCAGTGTGTGGCACTCAGGGGAGCTTTGCCTGTGAGCTCTTTGGTCAGTGCTCTGGGTCATGTTCCTCATGATAGGTGCATTTAGAAGACTTACAGAATCTCCTGAGCTGGAAGGGACCCACAAGAAGCATGGAGACTGTTATAAATGACAATACAGTATTAGCTTTCGCATTTATGTATTAGCTTTTGCATATTATTATTAATCACAAAGATTTTGATATGCTACAATATCTTTATATTTCTTTTTCACTGCTTTTGGTATAGTATAATCTGTCAGTTTATGTATGCACTGTATAGATTATATAAATAGTAGTGTGATACATATATCTCAGACCATGACCTAATATTAAAATAGAGACTATGTGATGTTAAAATGCTTTTCCATGTAACTAACTCAGAGAATGGCATAAGATAATTAGGTGGTTCCCCACATTTTGTAGACTATCTTATCTGAGAGATAAGATAATAGGATAAAACCCAGATAAGATAATAAGATAAAACCCAGAACACCCAGAGGAGAATTTATTGACTTAGCATTATCAGGGAGTGTAAAAACAACAGGATGGAATCGTGAACAGAAATAAAATATATTGATTTAATCTACAAGATGGCATGAAGGCAAGTCAAAGGTTAAAACTGAGCAAAAGAATTCCTGGAACATCTGAACTCCCAGGAATGTTTGAATAATGTATAAACTCTCATGAATATGCATGTACCCCTGTAATGTAACAGTATATAGAGAACATTATTTTAGCCTAACGGTGTGTGGTTTTGGCCCATCACCAAAAACACCCCAGTGCTGGATATTTGTCCCTTTTTATCCCTTATTAAACTTTTTAAAGTCTCAAAGAACGAGCATTATTTTTCACAGAGACCAACTCCTGGCCCTGCACAGACACCCTAACAATCCCACCCTGTGCCTGGGAGCATTGTCCAAACGCTCCTTGAGCTCTGGCAGCCTTGGAGCTGTGACTGTTCCCTGGGGAGCCTGGGCAGTGCCTGAGCACCCTCTGGGGGAAGAGCCTTTTCCTGATATCCAGCCTAAACTTCCGGTTCTGGGTTTGGTTTTTCCCAGTGAATTTTTTCCCATCTCCTACCCGGAAAAAGGACAATGCGGGGCAACTGGCGTTGCCTGAGAGACAAATGGTGCAATTAGGAAACAAAAGATGTAGCTCAGTATCGCAACATTCCATTGAAATGGCCCTGGCTGCAGGCAGGTTGCAGGTGATACTGCCAGAAACAAGGTGAAGGGGCTACCCTGGAGGTTTGGCTGAGTTTCTGTGGAGTCGGGTTTCCGGGTTTGTAAGGAGCTGTTTGCCTGTTTCCCTGCGGCCTGAAAGGAATGAGGGATTTGTCTTTACAAACAAACTGTGGGTCTGCTAGAAGATAAAACTAGCACTGAGAGATTAAAGAAACAATGGGAGGAACTTTAAATTCCGTAGGAATTCCACTGATTGACACGAGGAAAAGACAAAAGGGGGGGTATACATTAGAAAGGGGTCTTAGGCGTTTGGGGAAGTCTGCACCTCTCAAGTACCTCAGCCCATGGGGAAAGAGAGAGGGAAATGTGGCCAGGAAATTAGGATAAAAAGGAGGCTGTGTCCTCCAAAAATTTGAGAGACCCCATGGGAAATGCCCATGACCCCTCTCTTTATTCGAATAAAGTTACAGGACTCCTCTATCTCCTTTTTGGATATAAACCTCTGGTGTTCGTGGATTAATTTTCCTGACAGGCCTGACCACTTCAGCTGGGCGCTCAGAACCAGCGCGTATGGTGCCAAAACACCGGAACTGGCTTCCGATGGATCTTCTGCTCGCAGAGTGTTGCCGTGGCCACTCCTGTGTGTTGGACTCCAAGATCCCAGTCTGCTGTGAAAGAAACAGGGCTGAAGCCTTTATTAAAATTCAGCTCTTTATTAAAGAGATCAGCTGTGCAGGAAACCCGACAGGGTGTGCCCAAGAGTCCAGTCTTCTATTGAAGAAATCAGCTGTGCAGGAAGCCCGACGGGGCGCGCCCAAGCTGCTGTAGCTGCCACTGGCCACTCGGGGAGGAGGAGGTGTGTGAGTCTGCCACCAGGCTGCAGTGCAGCAGAGGTCTCTGTCCTCAAGAGAGTGCCAAAGGAGTTGCTGTTTGTCTTTTTCAGCCGGGGATCCACATTTTTCTCGTTCCTCACAAGTTATGGCAAAAACCCAAACGAGAACTAGGAGTGGGTCTACCCTTTCCCCAACTTGGAGCGCTGATTAAGTCTCTCAAATATGTGTTAGCTTGTGGTGGGATGGAGTCTTCTTCTCTCAAATTAGTCCCATAATGCTCAGGGTCTTTCTCATCATGTGTCCTCCTCCTCTCCGTCTCGGACCTTACCTTGGGGGCAGGTCTACCCGCCTGACAGCGCGGGCGATGGCGGCGTCTGGCTCGGGCAGCCTTGGCAGGTGGCAGACGAGTGGCTGGCACCAGCGCTGGGTGGCAGGATCACAGCGCTCCCCGAGCGGCAGGGTGGCAGGCACTGGCCGTGACAGGTGAGCCGTGGTGGGGCTGGGGCGCGGCACCACGCTGTGCCTGCGGGAGTGGGCTGGGCACGGCCGGCGCCGGCGGCTGACACGGCGATGGAGACTGCGGCGATGCAGCGAGCGGCGGCGGGACTACAGTGCTAGCCACTTGGGCACCGGGGCGTAGTGCCGGTGCCCCTCCACGCGGTGCCGCGGGAGCCACTCCAGGCCATCCCGAGTGGGGCGGTGGCATGTGGCGGGGGCACTGTGGGGCCCCGCACACCCCGGCTCCCGTGCCCTGCTGGCAGTGTAAGAGTCGGTCCGAAGACCCTTTATCTGCCTCATGACTGTCTCCGAGAACTGAGACCCCAAGGACTGAGGCCCCAAAGACTGAGACCCTAAAGAGCAGAAGCTCTGGCCTAGCTGAGGTGAGAGGTCTGCCAAGTCCTGTCTGCAGGTGTGTTCACTGAAGCCTATGCATGGCTACAGAACTGAAACAGGTCTCTATGACCATCGAACAATGGAGTTTGAACAGCTGGTATTTGCTGTACCAGTGAGCCTGGACTGTTCAGAACAAAACCTGCCAGGTCGAAGTAGGCCTGAAACACAACCATTGCTGTCGACGAACACCTGCCTTGTCATGGGACGCGCGTGATATTCCCTCATCTGTTGGCCACTTTCCACTCGCCTCAAAAGTGACTATTAAACCCCTGTGACTCAAAAGCTACTTCGAAGATCTTCCCCAGCAGGAAAGGAGGACCCATTGGACTACTAGGACCACGAGGACTCCCACCCTTTCTACGGAGGCTCCATTGGCCTGCAGAAACCACGAGGGCTCCATTCTTGTTGGTAGCTGCATCCCAAACTCTCTTTCTCTCCTTCTTTCCTATTCTTTTATTCTCTTTTCCTTCCCCTTTATCGCATTACTGGTGTTGATATTCAATAAAGTGTATTTCTGGTTAAGCATGTTAATTTGTCTTTGCCGTACTTTTGTGCTCTGAGGTCAATCAAGGCTCTGCCATTATTAGCGGACCTTGACAGGCGGCCGCCCAGCCACAGGTGGCGACGACAGCGGCATGCAGGGACCCCTGTCTGGGCCCGTCTTTCACAGTAGGGACACAAGAACTGCTCTAACATTTTGACTCAGGAGGGCAGGGATACATCTGGGCTTGTTTCTTACATGCTGCGTCCCCGTCCGGGTCACCTCAGCGTGGTACCCCAAAAATCGCCACCAGCTGCCGCCCGTGACCACCCGCCTCGGCCAAGCCGCCATTGCTGCACAGAGAGATGCCCGAGCTGGCGCCACAGCGCCCTCTGCAGCCACGGGGGAGTCAGCGCACCTGCCCTGCCCGCCAGGAGCCACCAGTGCCCCTGCTGGCTGTGACCAGAACTGCACTGAAGGGGAAATGGCTTTAACAGCGGGAAGAGATTTTATTGCGTTTTCTGGTTTTGTTTGCTGTTGCTGGCGTTGTTGTTGTTTGTTTATACATATACACACATACTAGTTAAGAAGTGTTACTCCTTTTACCCTATCTTTGCCTGAAAGCCCTATGATTTCAAAGTTAAAATAATTTGGAGGGAAGGGGGTCACATTTTCTGTTTCAGGGGAGGTTCCTGCCTTCCTTGGCAGACACCTGTCTTTCAAACCAAGAGACTTCCCCTGACACAGCTTCATTCTAGTCCCTCAGGTCCTTGATTCCCATTCTCTGGTATGGGTGGGCTGTTCCTGTGATACAGCATTGCAGGATGGGAAGTGGGACAAGCCAGACACTTGGCAGATCTGGAGACGGAGTGACTTTTCCTGGATTGGATGGATTTTTAACTGCTTTGGGTTATAACTGAGAACTGAGGCCATCAGACACGCGACTCCCAGGAGTCTGTTCATACTAGCGGAATGAGGAGCTCAGCACCCATCCTCGGGAGGATCACCCTAGCCCTGGGCAGTGGCAAACCTGGTGCCATGTCACCATGTCACTGGCTTCTCCCTGCATCCCTCCCTAGGGAGGGCTTCCTCCCTCCTGTCTGACCAACTGGTTTGTGAACTGGGTGCTGAACCTCCACCAGGAGGAAGAGGAGGAAAAAATAGGGTGAGACTGGCTATGCAGGGACCCAGGACTGAGACGCAGGGTTGGGAGAAGGACAGTCTGGGGGAAACATTTTTTCCCTCTTGGAAATATAATTTTGAGGCTAGATGATTGCATCCTGTAGGCGAAGCTCTGAGTCATTCTGTAGAGAATTTAACTCACCCTCTGCAAACCAGCCATAAAGCTGCTTGGTAAGGGCTTTATTGGGCAAAGCTGGCTCCAGCAGGAAGGGAAGCAAATCCCTCCCCACTCCCAGGGAACAAGGCTTGCTATGTCATGCTCTGGGCCTTGTTCACCTTCCAGCAGGAGTCTCCTGGCACAGAGGGTTTGCAGTCTGGTTCTGTGGGCCCAGGAAAACCTCACTGTGTCCAGGCAGGGAGCAGGGGCCCAGCTGGATCTGCCAGCACCCCTGTGCTGTCAGAACTCTTGAGGCAGGGCATTAAGCAGGGCTCAAGCTCTTAGGGTCCAGGCACCCCATCTCCTGGTGTCCCTCAGCCCCAGTGCCGGAGTTTGGCTCGGCTCTCCTTGGAGTGGTGCTCGGGTGTTGGCGCTGCCACAGAGAGGAGGTTCTCAGGCTCCAGGATAAACATGCCATACAGGTTCCAGAGCAGCATAGCCAGGAGTGGCAGGAAGGTCATGCTGAAGCCGAAGGCACGGAAGGAGCGGCCGATGGCATAGGACAACCAGAAAATCAACCTGGAGAAGGCAGAGGATGCGGGCTCAGCCAAGGATGATGCTATGGGGCTGGCACTCAGTGGTTCTGGCCAGTGAGGATTTCCCAGACATGGCTGCTGTAAGAAGAGGAACCCTTCCTGGCTCTGGTGAGGTGCTGCCAGAGTGGGAGTTTGCTCCAAGGGATGGTGTTTGCTGTTGCTGACAGAGCCCAACAGCACCCTGGGGTAAAGAAGCCACTTACCGGGAGATGGCAAAGAGCCCTGTGAGAAGTGGAATGAGCTTGAGGAGCTCCTGTGGGAGGTAGGTGGCCAGCACAGCCATGTTGAAGAAGTAGAGGATGAAGAGGTGGACAGACTGGGAGACGTAAGTGCGGTGGATCTCCACCTCCTGGTGGAGCTCTCCAAAGGGCTCCAGGGCGGAGGAGCAGAGGCGGGAGATGCCGCTGACGATCATTCCTGAGGGACAGAGAGATGGACTGAGTGGGTGCCCAGAGGAGCCATGGTGGGGTTTGGGGAGCACCAGGAGAGGAGAAAAATTCCATCTGCTGCTCCTGGTGGGAGCAACAGAGCCACAAAGAACTCAGCCCCAGCTCTGCTCCTGCAGCCCAGGGCTAATGCAGCCCAAAGCAGGAGCAAAGTGCTTATACCCCAAGCCCATGGCTCACCCAGCACAATGGGGAAGGTGGCAAAGGCAGCACAGCGCAATGTGTAGACCAGGCGGGCGCTGATGGTGGGCAGCAGTGGGGCGTCGAAGGGCAAGAAGATGTAGGCTCCATAGATGAGGCAAGGGCAGAAGAGCAGGGCCCCTGCCACTGATGCCATGGCCTTGAGACTATCAGTGCCACAGTCCCTGGCGCACAGGCACCGCGACCCCTCAGCTGCAGGCTTGGCCATGTGCCCCTCAAAGCCCAGTGGGTCCTGGTAGCGTGAGGGGCCGAGGGGGAGGAAGATCGGCTTGCGGTGGAGGCTACTGGGTCTGTCACTGGGGGGAACATGGTCCCCCCTGCCCTCCTCCCGGGGCCATGGGGTAGGGTGCTGCTTCTGCTTTAAGGGGTTCTGCTCAATGCACTGCGGGTCAATGGGCACAAAGACATGAGCCGCCATCACGGGCAGCTGGGGGACTTCCTCATCTTTGGCCTTGACTGTGGGGCAGGTGGGAACAGCTTCCTCTGGGTCTTCATGGCCCCCCTCAGGACTCGAGCGCCTCTTCGTCTCCAACTCTGGCTGGCCCTGGGCATTGTGCTGACACCAGTCCCATGGCAGGGTGGCATCAGGGTCCCTCAGGTGTACACCTGGGGCTGGTGGCACCTTGTCCAGGGCCATCTTCCCCAGCTCCAGCAGAGCCACCTCCTCAGGGGACAGGACAGGGTCCGCAGCAGCCATGACAGCGTCCAGTTCCACACTGCTGGGGACGCAGCTGGGAGCTGGTAACACTGCTGCCTGCACTTGTGGTGTTCAGAGCAGACAAAGTTCCTGTCCCTTCTGCTTTCACCCTGGACCAGGAGAAAGGAGAGAGATAAATTTACATCAGAAATGAGAGGTTTGTGGTCATGTGCACAGCCCCAGTGACAAAGTGGGAGTAAACTGGTACCCCTGGAGCCCCCACAACCCACCTGTCCTTGCACTAGGTAGGGAAAGCAGTGCCTGATGTCCCCACGCTCTGGCCCCTGGCAGCGGGGTCAGGTACTGTCCTGGGCAGGGTGAACCCTGGAGATGCAGGTCTGACTGCAAAACGGGGCAGCCTGGGAATTGTTTCCCCCACAGAACAAACATCCTGGGGATTCTGGCTGGGCACAGCCTTGATGATACAACCTCTGTGACTCTCTCCTGGGCCAGGACCAGACAAGCCCTGGGGAGAGGTGACCTAGCTGCTCCAGGAACCCTGGCTACAGCCGGCATGGGCCAGGTTTGCTGCCTCTTGTAGCTGAAACTGGTGTAGGGTGGGCAAAAGGAGCTGCAGGGTGCCCTTCCACAGAGTATAGGAGGTACAGGCAGAGCTCCCACATTGTTACCCTTTACGGGAACCCTGTCTCTTGGCCCGTCCTGGGTGTTCTGCCCATCTCCTGCAATGAACATTGCTCCTTCACTCCTCTCAGTACATTCACCCCTGCACTCTCAGAACAGCCTTGGCCTGGCCATAGGTATGGGGCAACTTAGGCACGGACTTCCTCCGAGATCCACACGCGGAAGTAGAGCTGAAACAGCTTCCCGGGCCTCCCACACCTCCAGTGCCCAGATCCCGGACCCCAGCCCTGCTTCCCCCGCGGCACCACCTCCCCTCGCTGCAGCACTCACTCGGGCAGAGGCGGGGGGCCATGGGGCAGCTCTGCCGGGACCCGGCGGGATTCCAGCGCTCTCCCGGCCGCCTCTACACCTGAAACCTGCCGAACCAGCTCAGGTGGGGCGGGCGAAGGGGCGGACTCTCCGCTCGGCCCAGCCCGGGCCGTAGCCCCGCGGGGATCTTATGTGGGCAGGGCCGGCGCGGGGGACACGGCGAGCCCCGGCGCTATCCCCCACGTCAGGCAGGGGACCCCCGGATCCCCGTCCAGGCCGTTCTGGGTCTGCTAAGTTAAAGAGCTCTCTAAACACACCCACAGTTTAGAAAGGAGACAGACAAGTCCAGTCCTTGTGCATTCTGCAAGGTAGAGTTTTCGACAACTCAAGCGCACCAAGGGTAACACGAAGTTACACCTTTAATACAGTAACATTTACTTTAACCCGTCTAACACACATTCCCAGCCCACCTAATGAATATTTATATAGCGTAACCTACCACAATGCTTGAATACTAAGTTTTTATTTTATTGAGCAACTTTCATTACAGAAGTTATGTGACGGCATAGTTATGTTGACAAAAGGCGAGAAGATTCAGCCTGAAGACAGATAATTCAGTTTGAAGACACCACTGGGGGAGCCGCGGCCCCACAGAACCCGCCCGGATGCCTGGCCGGTCCCTCGGTACCCCCGGCACGGCGGGATACCAGAGTGCGGAGGGATTCCTGCGCCGTTCCTTCCGCTCCCGGCCCCACAGCCACGGTGGGGCTCGATCCGGACACGGGGACCCCGGCCCGTCTGGTCCGCCGCTCCCGCCGGGCCCGCACTGGGACTCGCCTTCGGCTGATTTGACGCAGCCGCCGCCATGTTGCCAGCACCAAGTGTGTGGCTGAGGGGCGCTCCCGCGAGGTGACGCCGCCGCCGCCATGTTGCCAGCACTCAGTGCGGGCCTGTTGCGCGAGTTGGTTCTCGCGAGGCGAGGTCGCCCCTGCCGCCTCCCTCCCCGTCCGGCGCGGCGCAGCCGCGGGAAATCTCGCGAGAGTAGCGAGGGACAGGGGGCAGCCATGGCGGCCGAGTGGCCCCGGGGGCGGCGGCGGCGGCGGCGCGGGCGGTGCTNNNCAGGGTGGCGTGGCCGCCGGCGAGAGCGGCGAGCCGGAGGCCAAGGTGCTGCACACCAAGCGGCTGTACCGGTGAGGAGAGGGGCCAGAGGGGCCAGAGGAAATGGAGTGGCCGAGAAGGGGAGGGGGCTAGGGGACACTGGAGGGCGCCGGTGTCAGGAAGGGGCCGGGGCGGCTCCAGATGAGACTGGGGAGGGCCAGCGCGGAAGGGGTCAGAGGGTTACTCAGGGGGACGGGGAAGGATCTGGGAGGGAGGGTAACAGGGGGTGCCCGAGGAGAGCAGAGGGAGAATGAGACTGGGCAGGGTCCGGCGAGGACTGGGGATGACGGGAGGGAAGGGGATTGAGGCGGGGGAGGTTGGGCTAGTTTCGGGAGGACCAGGGTGAAGGGCTTGGCGGGATATAGGGAAGATGGAAGGAAAGGGGATGGGGCAGTTGTCAGGGAAGGATTCAGGGGACTGGGGAAGGAGATGGCGGAATCGAGGTAACAGCAGGTATTAACGGGGCGAGAGGCCCTCTTGAATCCAGCGGAGACTGGGGGAACGAGGGCGAAGGGGATCGGAGGGATGTTCAGAGAAGATGGGGAAAGGAGATGATGGAATTTAGGGAAGATTGAAGTGAAGAAGTTGTGGGGAAATCCAGGGAAAGGATGCAGTGCAGAGGGAGAGGAGAAGGAGGAGGTTTAGGGAAGACCGGGGAAAGGGAATGTGGGGAAGGGAGTTGTGTGAGATCCGGAGGGGATGAGCAACTCGTGGAAGGGTAGCACTGGGGAAAAGGAGTCTAGTGGCTCCAGGGCAGATGACTCAGATCAAGGGACGATGGGGGAAGGAGCTGTGGGAGATCCGGACAAGATGGGAGAGTGGAGAGATGGGGGAATGGGGTAGGTGGGAGAGTAAGAAGGGGGTCAGGGGTAAGGGGGCACCCAGGGTGATGAGTAAGGACATAGGAGATGCAAAAAGGAGTTCTGCTTGGTTCAGGGAGGATGACAGGGGCTGAGTAGAAAGGAATTGTTGGGATACTGTGGGATACGGATGACATGTGGGGTCATCCAGGGAGAGGGGGGGTTGGAGAGGGTATCCCTGGCTTTGGCAGTAGGCAGAGATTACATGAGAAGTGCTGGAAAAGAGGGTGTGATGAGCAGGAGTGTGAGCCAGGGCACTTTGCTGTTTTGTGGAGGGCAGGACACCTCCAGCTGCAGATCTTTCCAGTTAAGCTCTCCCTGGGACTCTGGTCCCACATTTCCACACCATGCATTGGAAATGGCATCAGAGAACAGTATTGGGGCACTCCCTCTGGCCTTGGTGAGCTCAGGCCCCTTCTGCTTTGCTCCTGACTTGTTTTGTGAGGGCAGCCCAGAAATTGTTCCCTTCTGGCTCAGGTTTCCTGTCAATACAACAGATCCACAGGAGTTCCAGCAGTAACTCTGGGTCTCAAAGATGAGCAAAGTGATGGAGACAAGAGATGAATTTCACATGGGGATCTATTTATTTTTGTCTTGGTGACATTGGCTGTGTCGTTCCACCTCATGAGACCTCACTGCCCTCCTCTACAGCAGGGCAGGGCTTTGCTTCCTGCTGGAGCCACTGGCAGGATCTGTGCCCAGGAATCCCCGCCAGTAACTGCAGGTTTGGGAGATGGTTATTTCTTTGTTTCCACAATGTGCTCAGTGCAAGCACGCTCCTTCTCTTTGGAGGTTCAGTGGCTTGCTTTTCTTGGTGCGAGGTAAGAAGTGGGACCCAGTGGCTCGATGTGCTAGAGGTATGGGCTGCATGGTCCTGCCTGGAGCACCTTGGGCTGTGGAGCTCTGTGTCTGCTGCCACACTGAGACACCTGCAGTGATCTCAACCGCATCAGCTGGAGGCCGAGCTGGAGCAGCACAGCACTGTGTCTGCCCAAGGAGTGTGGGACAGGGCTGGAGAGGATGTGCAGGATGTTTGTGCTTCTGCCTGCAAAACAGAACATGTTTTGTTAAAACCATCCTTGTGATTCAAGACCTGTTCTGCTTTGTTTTCCTGGTGCTGCTCAGCTCATCTGTCAAGTGGAACCTCATGTTCTGCTGCAGCTGGCAAGAGAATGGCCTGTGGCCAGACGAGGGATTGTCATCCTGGCAAGGGAGGGGTTGTTTTCTCTTTGAATTTTTATAGCAGAATAAGGCATGTGGTTGCTCTAGAGCATTTTTACAGCAGAAAGAGATCCACCTCCCTCCTGCAGGGACAGCTCTTCTTTAGCTGGGAGGAAGCATTGTGATTTTAGCACAGGATTTATAGTACCTGCAGTGGCCACAAATTTCTGTCTCCGTAGCTGACAGTTCTCTGAGCAAGTTTCCACTTTAACAGTCTCCTGTCAGTTCTTCTCTGTTTCAGCCTGAAGTGGGGTTGTGTGAAGTGGGAGTTTCCTGCCCTCCAAGCAGCCTGTTGTGTAGTGACTGTGGTTTCTGAGAACTCGTGACTGTCACACTAAGTGGCGCCTTTGAGTCACAGATGCCTGAATGTCAAAGTCCCAGCTCTAAACTGTGATCCCATGGCATCAGCATGTTGTCAGCTTGTGGGAGTTGAGCTCAGGTCTCCAAGGTCCTTGGCAGCACGTTGGCTGTTGGAGCGTCCTTTCAGAGATGAGGGTGCCCATTGATTCTCATAGGGTACTCTTTGGTCTTTTCCCAGTCTTCCTAGATTGATAGTTCCCAGGTTTCACCTTGGAATGTGGCAACTGGATTATCATGGGTGCATTTTACAATGCATGTAGTAGTGTAAGGTGACCAGGTTTATTTTACAGGGCTCTGGGTAACCATTAGCTCATGGACTCAGCATTGCTGTTCCTGTCTGGAGCCTGTTCCAGACAGTGAGATTTGTGGATTGACACATGCCAGAGCAGAGATGAATTACTTGCAGGTCTTTTCTCTGAGGAATGTCTTATTGCTCAGACACTGTGGCTCTTTGTGATGTACTAAATAAAGAAACAGAGGGGACAAATAATTCTCCCTGCTGTCCTGCTCCATCCCAGACTGTTAATTGCAAAGAGAAAAAGGGACAGATCAGTGTCTGTATGGCTCGAGAGAACTTGGCATTGTCCTGTTTCCACCCTGCTTGGCACCATGTGCTGTCCTTGTTTCTTTTAATAGACTGGCATCTGATATGCCTCCTTTGTGGCTCTGATGCACTGTTTGAAAGAAATGCTTAAACACAGCAGGTAGAAAAATGGATCCTGGGACAGGATTTGTGCTCTTAATTGCTCGGGAAAGTTCAACCCATGGTATTGGGCCAGTCAGGGCACAGATGCTAAAGTGCATTTCCAGCAGTGCATGGTCCTTAGCACCTGTGTTGGTGTTTCTCAGCATTTCTGGAGTGAGGCTGGCTCCTGTCCCTTTTGTCCTCACCAAGTCCTCTTTCCTCAGCACCACAGATGCAGGATCCTGGCAGGGAATTGCTGGGTGTCACAGATTCTGCTTTATTCCTGCCTCCTTCTCTTCCAGCAGCACCATAGGGCCTGTGTGGACAAGGCAGTGTTTCAGCTGGGGCCTCCCTTAGGGCTGACGAACCACATCCCTGTGTGTCAGCCTTGCTGCTCTCCAGTCATGAACTCTGTTTCTTTACAAACCCTGAAAGAACAGCAGAATTACCAAGTGTGTGCATGTGCCCATCCATGGGCTGTTGTAGAAAATTAGGTTGTATTCCAGATGCCCTCCAGGCCACCTTGAGGGGAAGGTGAAATACCTTCCAGTGTCCTTGCTTAGCCTGTCCCCAGAAGAAAACTTTTCTGTACTTCTCATTTGGCAGGGCGCTGGGATCATTTCCCACATTGGATGTTATGGACACTTGCACTTGTTTCAGATGCACACAGCTGAGATTCAGTGTTCATGGAATGTTATTTTACAGCTGCTTTACTGCCTATGTCAGGAATAAATGATTGTAGTTTTCCTATGATTCCTCTGGGAATCAAATGAACCAGCAGTTCCCCTTTCCTCTGGTCACCCTTTACACAGGAAGCCAGTCAGCTCCTGGTGTGCTGGGAGGGGCTTTGAGAGCCACAGCTAGGACAGCAGTCCCAGGCTACAGTAAGGAGATGTGCATTGCCTGTGCTTTGTGGGGTTCTGTTGTGGGGAAGCTAAACTGGGGGGCTTTTTGGAATGTCCCTACCCCGATATGAGTTTGGCTGGATGCTGCACACTCAGTGCTTGTTAGCTGTAAACCAAAATGTATTTTACTTGCTTCTTTTTTTTGCTATGAGGGTATGCAGCTGTCAGAGTTTTCAAATGCCCTTCAGGCCATATGAGAAGGAGGGGAGTGTGCAGGAGGGGCTGGGTGTCAAGGGTATAATAGGATTTTTTGTGTGATTCTTACTATCTCCTTGGTTTTCTTAATGATTATTAGTTGGTTCAAGTCTCTGGTGTTCTGCTTTCCCAAGATGTTGCATGAGATGTTTCTATTCCCCATGCTTCCTTTTTCCTGTCAGTTTCTGTGGTTGCTGGAAGCAAGTGAGATTTCTTTACCTTGAGTGAGAGGCTTTCTGTGGCTTAGCAGGAGATGGGACATTTTCTCTGTGAGCTCTGGGATGTCCTGGGGCTTTTTTCAGGGAGGTTCCTTTGGGTGTAGTGAGTTTGTGAAGAGAGATTGGCCTTGCTGGGAAGATGCTGGCATAGGAAACTGTTGGTTACTTCGCAGTAATATCTTTAGTTTTCAAAGAAGTGTTGCTGGTTTCAGCCTCTCAGAACATGGGCTTGCAGGCTTTGGTTTTAGTGTGCCCTGTGCTCCATTTGTCCACCATCAGTGCAGGGGTAGCAGGCTCAGTCACTGCGTGGTGCTGTGAGTGTGATAGGGGAGTTCCTGATCTGCAGGGTGACAGAGATTTCAGGAGGGGAGCTGCTGGCTGCAGCATCTCACTGCTCTGCTTGGCAGGAGTTTGATCTGGTCCTGCCTTCTTTTTTGTTTGCAGCACATTGTGATTGTCTTCAGCTCCTTGCTCCAACAGCTCTTGGGTGCAGCAGGCTCAGCAGCCACAGTGGGTCAGGTATTGGAGCAAATGAGGAATGGCTATGGGGGCGTAGATATGAAGCTGAGAGGGAGAACAAGGACCACTGGGGTTTGGTAGCTGATGGCTTGGGAGATGTACTGCTTAAAGAAGAGCTGAGGAAAGCTAACTTCAGGAGTGGGTTTGGTGACCTCAGATACAGGTGGAGCAAAGGCAGAGGCTGGAGGTGACCTCTTGTGTAGAAAGGGTTGATAGTTATTGTGCTTTATCGAGCTGTCCCTGAGCTATTGATGAGGTTCAGCACTAACGGTGCTGAAAGTCCCTGGGCTTGTTTCACTGCAGCATTCTGAATTGTGGTGTGATTTATTCACAGCTACAAACTTTTCAGTGTTTTAGATTTACACACAGTGTGGGATTCTTCCTCCAGGAGGAGGGTCTTGGGCAATGATTCACGAAAGTACTTTTTTGCGTGGCTCAGAGGTTTGGAGGTCACTTGCTCTGTCTTTTGGCTGGCTTTCAGAGGATTAAACCTTGGAACAAATTTCCTGTTTTAGACTGGGTTTGAATATCTGTTACCTGTCACTGAGGGAACTTTAGGGGTTTAACCAGTGAATCGCTGTAGTGAAGAGGGGAAGTTTTGCCAAATGAGAGACTTGTGTTGCCTTCTTTCATAGGCAGGTTGGTAAGGAAACAGGAATTGGTGGAAGTTTGATTCTTACCATTAAAACTTACCCCATCAAAACAGTAGTTATTAGAATTCAATCAATTTTTTAGTCACAGAGTTTAAGACGTTTAAATTAATCTGAGTGTAGGTATAGCAGGTTTAATTGCTGAGGTTGCCAACATGTCCAGAGACATTTCTGATTTTGTGACTGTAGAAATAATTGATATATTTGATCAGACAGGCAGTGGTGATTAAACCACTGTTCTGTAGGAAAATTACTGTAATGTGTGTAACTCTGCTTTTTTTTTGTTCCATAACCTTCTTCAAATAGAGTGCAAAAAGGAGATCAGTGACTGTGGTGTAGTGGTACAGGGCAGTGTGCTGACAGTGGAATGAAATAGCCAATGTGATTCTTTGCAGACACCTCTGATCTTCAGTGATCCCAGGTGACCTGCTGTCCTGAAACTCTTGGTTCTGTGTACTCATGCAGGGCAGTGGTTGAGGCCGTGCACCGGTTGGATCTCATCCTTGGTAATAAAGCAGCTTATCAGGATGTGTTCAAGCCAGAGAACATCAGCTTGAGGAACAAGTAAGTTGGGCATCATGCTTGTGTTTTGTGTTTGGCTGGGGAAAATCCATGTGAAGCAACACGTGGAGCTGTTGAATCTGAAGTTTTAATGTTTATTTGGTTTGTGGTGTGCCTGTTGACCTACGATCCTTCCAGGTTTTGGAAGCAGAGGCTGGATTTCAGACCTGCATTTGAGCAGTGCAGTCCACGGCTGGACGCTTTCCTGGATGTCATTGATACAAATGAATTGTCTTTGTGTTGGCTAGTTCCTTCCTTGTAATAAAAACTGTGGTGCAGAAATTTCTTACACCTGTGTAAAATCCTTTATCATGTTTAGGGGTTGCTGAGCAAGGAGGATTGTTCTTACTAATTTTTTTAAGCTGTCAAGCCAATTCTTGTCATTACTGCACTTCAAGAAGTCACTGATGGTCAGCTGAGCCCAGAGGGCACTGGTTTAAGTATGTGGCTTTTCCTGGTGCTCTTGCATGGGAGTGGTCCAGGCTGTACAGTCACCAGATGGCCTGGCTCAGCCATTGTAATGGATTTGGATTTTCCTCTTCTGTGGTTCTGTAGTGGCAGCTGTGTTTGAGGCTGCAGCAGCTCACTGAGAATGCTCTGCTCTCTGTCCTAGGCTGCGGGAGCTGTGTGTGAAGCTGATGTTCCTGCATCCAGTGGATTATGGAAGAAAGGCAGAAGAACTGCTTTGGAGAAAGGTTTACTATGAAGTTATCCAACTCATTAAAACAAATAAAAAGGCAGGTATCTGTGGCTCTGGCATGAGAAGGTCTCTGGCTGTGCAGTGGATGACACGAAGTTTAAAGCTTCATTTGCTTGGAGAAGCTGTGGTCTGAGCCCAGGGTGGGAAGCTGGGCACTCTCAAATTCCTAGGAAGCTGCCCTGTGCCTTTGTCTGTCAGTGGGCAGTTAAGCACTAACATACTGTTGGGAGACCTGCCATTGCAGAAGGCATTTCAACAGATTTTGTTTATTTTTTGTGTTCCCCTCTTCGTAAGACAGATCTCTCCAGGTAGAGTGATTGTTTTAAGAGGCTTTATCAATGCTGATTGTTTTTACAAGAGTTGATCACTGGAAGATCCTCAGTGCTCTCTGCTGCCATGAGCACTCCTGGCTTTCCAGGGGTCTGGATGCATTTAAGGTGCTCTAACTAGATACTTTGATTTTATTTCTTTGCTTGTCCAAGTATTTCTCCTTCATGTTGACCCTTAGTAAATACCCGTAGAGAGAACACTGTTGAGCAGGAGAAGGTACAGAGCTGTGCAAAACCAGTTACAGCTGAGCTACTACTGTCTTGCTTCACACTCAGTACAGCTTGGCTGCCCAGCCTAAACTGTGTCCCCGGCTGCATTAACATGTTCCTTTTCCTTCTCCCAGCACATCCACAGCCGCAGCACCCTGGAGTGTGCGTACCGGACTCACCTGGTGGCTGGCATAGGATTTTACCAGCACCTCCTGCTCTACATCCAGTCTCATTATCAGCTGGAGTTGCAATGCTGCATCGACTGGACACATGTGACGGACCCTCTCATAGGTTTGTGCTCAAGGTGTTTGGTTCATGGGCAAGGCTGAATCCCCCACAGGTGACTTCCCCTTGCACTAGTCCATCTTTGTTTCAGCATTCAAGGGAATATTTTTTTTTTCTCTTGATGAGCAAGGTCTCTGTTTAGAAGAGACTGTTCTGCTTTCCTCTCCACAGCTCTTTTTTTTTTTTTTAATAATACTGAAATTAGGGAAGAAAGAAGGGTTTCTAACAGGAAGAAAATGGAGAAAATTCTTTAGTAAAAGTGTCTGGTGATGGCAGATTTTTATGGAAAACTGAAGAGCACTGCTGGCTGTAAACAATGTTTTTAAAAGCGTAGTTAAAGCAGACAAACAGGGGAATAGGTTCTTGAAATCAACATATTTGCCTGTTCACTAGATGTAAGGCACGGTTCTTCCTTTTGGTGCCTCTTCTGTCTGTGCTCTCTTCACTGTGTGGCTTTGAAATGGCTTTTGAATCTTGGACTGAGAACACAGGAAGGCCCTGTAGTTCAGCTTACCTGGCCTGTTTGACCTCTGCATGGCCTTAGGTACACGGAAATCTAAGGGGATTTCCCTGCACCTAAGGGGAAGAATAAGGGAGGAAGAATAAGAGTATTTACAGTCCTGAAACAGCTCAAGACTGCCTGTGCATTCACATCCTAGATTGGTCTTGTAATGGTCTGTTCTTACACATCCTTGTAACGGTCTGTTGTCGTTTGCCTAGGGTTGTACTCAGTGGCCTCAGGGTACATGTTTCTGTTCTGGGGGGTGTCCAGGTGGGAAATGGAGCCTCTGTTTTGTGAGCTGTATTAGCAAGGGTTTAACTGATGTGCCTAAAGTTGGTAGGGGACAGGACAGCAGCACCTGGCTAAGGGAAGTTAGTGTGTCTGTAGCAAAAGAAGGTTTTGCTTGCTGGGATCTTACTCTTAGTTCTGAGAAATGATGGTATCACTATTGGCGTCAAAATGTTGGTTTAAAAGGCAGGTGTTCTTGGCAACTGTGTTTTTTAGAAATGTATCTCAGTACTGCAGAATTAATAAATCCTCAATATGCACATTCCAGGTGGGTTTATACTCTGAGGGGTGATTGCATATGAACATCCTCTTGTTCAGGCTTCTTGGTGTGTTTGGGCTCTTCATTTAAAAGGATGCTGCAGGTGAGCATGTAACTGAAGAGTAGAGATGTAACTTTTGCCTATCCAGAAAAGATGGATCTGAAAGGATCTCATATAAACCACAGATGGGGGTGGGCACAGCTTCATGGTTATATGAATAGAAGCAAGAGGATTCAGAGCAAAAAAAAGAGGGTGAGTCCAACAGTGTATGTGGACACAGATTTAAGCCTGTGTCTTTGTACAGTGTGGCTTGTACAACGCCTGTTGGTAAGTGGGAACAGCTCCTCACTGGTCACTGCAGCCTCCAGATTTCATGTCCACCATTTTAGCCTCAGCCAGGAGGGAAGCAGAGTGCAGACTGGATTGGTCTTGAAAATCTTCTTTGGGATTCCTGCTTGAGGGAACTTTCTCCTCCAGAAGGTGTGAGTCCTTGGCAGCAGGAAGATTGAAGCCAGCCTGAATCCATGCCACTGGTAGCCCAGTTGCAGTGGATGCTCTCCGGAGGGGAGGTGCAGGTGCAGAAGCCTTTGCCTCCTGGTCTCTGGCTGAACTGTGGCCCTGCTGGCTGAGGAGGAGGTGGGATATGCTCTTCACAGGAACTGAGTCATGTTAGATGATTTCAGTTAGTTCAGATCAGCTGACTGCAGCCTTCCTCTGTTGCCTTTGACACTTTCCTCTGCCTGAATTGTTTTTTTTTCCTCTTTTTTTATAAGTTTGGTATAGAGTAGACAAGACTATCTCAGTGGGAAGGGATCTACGATTGACCAATCCAACGGCCCGAGCAACTCAGGGCTGACCAGGAGTTAAAACATGTTGTCAAGGACATTGTTCAAATGCCTCTTAAACAGTGACATGTCTGGGGCATTGACCAGCTCTCTAGGAAACACATTCCGGGATGTGACCACCCTCTCTTAAGGAGAGGCTTCCTCATGTCCAATCTAAACCTCCTTTGATGCGTCTTTGAACCATTTCCATGTGTCCTATCACTGGATGCCAAGGAGAAGAGACTGACACCTTCCCCTCCTCAGGAAGCTGCAGAGAGCAAAGAGCCCCAGCCTCCCCCAACTTACACAAGCCTGAAGTCTGTGGCCTCTCTTCCCAGCCTATACCTTCCAGCCCTGTCACCAGCTTGGTTGCCCTTCTGAGCCCACTGCAAAGGCACTGTTGTCCAGAGGCAGTTCTCCCTAACTGACTCCAGCTGCCCTGCCTACAGCACAGATTTCTGTCCTAGTTTTTGTTTGTTTAACTTCTTCCTTTTTAGGCTGGTCACTCCTAAGCCTACACCTTGGTCCTGAGACAAGTTTGTTTCCATCTTCAGTGTTGGAGAGGCTCTGTCCCAATTATGTGTTGCTGCCCAGTGCCAGTGCTCAGAGTTTTTTCTGGCTCCCAGGGATGTGTGCCTGCTCCCATAAAGGCCTCATTAGCCATACTAATGAAATCAGCCTTATTACTTGTGTTCAGTGCTGTGTTAACATGATCACATGATCATATAGACAGGAATTGTCCTTTGTCCTCTCACCTGATGGCAGATGGAGCCGGGTCTCTGTGGCAGACCTTACAGACATGGTGGCAGTCATTTATTTCAATGACTGTTGGTGGTGCGGTGATGTGCACTGCCCCCATCACGAGGGAATCCAGGGGGTGTGGGTGAACAGCAGAGTCTGGAAGTATTTTTCTGCATTTATTTTCCTCATTGTGACAAGTGTGACTCAGTGCTGCTCTACAAGATGGCACAGCCAGCAGTGAGGTCTGACCGTGGGGGATTTGATTTGGGTGTCTTGGACAGAGGCATGGGCGGCTTTGGTGTCTTCCCAGCAGCCTCTACCCAGTGCTCCAAGTGATTCTGTGTTTGCTTGTAGGCTGCAAGAAACCCGTGTCTGCATCAGAGAAGGAGATGGAGTGGGCACAGATGGCCTGTCACCGATGTCTGGTTTATCTGGGAGATCTAGGTAAGGACAGCATTGCTTCTCAGGGCAGCCTTTAAATTGGGAAAAAGATGCTGTACCATGTGAGGCCTTTGCTGTTGGGCTCCAGCCAAGGTTACTTGCAGATTCTGTTTCCCTCTGACACCTCTGTCACAGACTGGGATAAGCTGAAATCCTCCCGGCTGAACTGCTACAACTTGCAGGAGCTTTGTATTTGGTCAGGTGGATAAGGAGTTTGCTGCTGATAACCAACTGGAGCCATGGCTGTGAGACTGGAAGCCTTTGCTTTTATTTACATTGTTTCAACAGTATGAGGGATCAAAGAGAGTTCAGTTCAGACTGCTTAGCTGTGACTTACAAGGCCATTTCCATCAGCACTAGTGGAACTGAAAATCAGATGTAGGCAATACTGTGCATCAGTCTAGAGTTTTGTCACTGCAAAGCCCCGGGTTCTTTGTTATTGGCTGTGTGGCATCCTTTTTATAGCAGGTATGACTGTCCCACAGTCATGACCTCATGAAGTGTAAGTGTGTCAGCTTCTTGATAGTGAACATGTGGGAGTAAAGGCAGGGAGGAAACGTAGCTGTGTGGAAAGCGGCTCTTGGAAGTGTGGCACAGGTACATGTGTCTGACACTGCAGCCTGCAAGCTGGTGAAAGCTGTTTGGCATTAGTGTTGCAGATGAATCAGCCTAAGAATGGTGTTACAAATAAATGTCTTGTGGGGGTAGCAGGAATGACTTACCTGAGTGGTGGGAGAGAAATGTGCTCACCTTTTCACAGTGCTGTCACCTAAGGTTTTCAAAATGCCTACATTTGTCAAAAAAAAGAAAAAAAGAGAGAGAAAATAAATAAAGTTCAGTCTAGCCACAGTCAGGTATTTTATGAAGTCAGCTGACTTGATTTAGATTTCACACCCTGATGTACTTAGAATGTAGTCTGAGGTACAGGAAAATGGAACACAACTCTGAGTTACTTCAAGGATAGATGAATTAGCACTTAACACATGGAGCAAAACATTTTTCTTTTGTTCATGTGATGCTGCAAGTGTGGCAGGGTCTGCCCTTGGCTGGAAAGGGCAGGAGTTGTGGTGTGTGGTGTGAGCAGATGAAAGAAAGAAAAGTGTTTCAGATGGGCCTGGCAAATCCTGTGTGTTGCAGTGTTTGCCAAGAGCAGTTCTTTGGTGGATTTGTTGACTTGGATAATATTTCAAGTTTTGTGGTATTTTTAACAGAGAAACTGTGCAGCTCTGCAGCAGACTCTGCCTTCAGGTTTCTGATGCATGGTTTCCTTTCAGCTCGCTATCAGAATGAGCTGGCAGGTGTTGACACAGAGCTGCTGGCTGAGCGATTTTACTATCAAGCCCTTTCTGTTGCACCACAAATTGGTGAGTGACTTACCATGAATTTATAATTGTTAAAATCATGTTGCTGCAACATAAAAACAATGTGGTACTACACTGGTTGGGTTTATATCCTGCAGCTGAGGAAGGACTGATTTTATCCTCTGGTTAAAGTTGCTTCCTTTGAGAACTTCTCTTGCTGGCAAGCCAAACAAAGGAGTTAAAGACAGGGTGCTCTTTGCCGGTGACCTCACTGTACTCATCTGAGAACCTCAGAGAAGCTCAGACTTCCTGACTGTGGGCTAAGGGCAGATCCAGCTCTCCATTGCCAGGAGCAGAGCATTATCAGTCACCTTCCACCCATGAAAAAAAATCTCATGTGCTGTTTCCTCATTCAGAAGTGCCTCCTTCTGGGAACACATCAGTGCTGGAGTAGAGGGTCTGTCATACCTAAAAGTGTGTGACTCCAGCCAAATGTTCTCTACACACCATCTTTGCAGAGTTCTTACTGAACTGTTTGAGAGGCCATTCCCAAATAAAAGTGGCAAAAGTTTCTGCACCACAGGAGCTGGAATAGAGCTCTCAGATGCCGATAACATGACATCTCTGTCAGGGAATATGGAGTCAAGGCCACACCACTGTTAATACAAAGGAGGAGGCGTAGTTTGCTCTTCTCTCTTATATAGGTAACTGGCACAAAGTGGGAAGGATCTAAAAGCTCTGTAAAATGGAAAACAAACCCTGGATGGTAGAAGGATTGAGTAGTCCAGAACTTTGTACTGCAGCTTTACTACTCTTTGTGTCTCCTGGCTTCCCTCCTGTGTGGAAATGTAGTGAAAGGGGAAGGATCTACTTTCTAGCCAGGGCCATTGGAGAATTTCAAGTGAATTCCATTGCCCCTCTCCTTCCTGATAGGAATGCCCTTCAACCAACTGGGGACATTAGCAGGGAGCAAATACTACAATGTGGAAGCGACCTACTGCTACTTACGCTGGTGAGTTCCTGCAGATCTGGATGTCCTGGCAGGGAAGCCATGCGCTGCTGCTGTGGGTGCCAGATCCTATTCTCCTTACTTTGAACTCGGCACTGTTTTTGGCAAATGAATTTTAAGGGAGGGGAAAGAGATGAGTTTGGTTTGCCCTTGAGCAGGACTGGTGGTAATGAGAGCGAGTCAAACCAAACCATTGTGCTGGTTACTAGTCACCAGTGCAGGGCTGTACGTGGAGGGCTTTGCCCAAGCCCCTTGTGTGAGCTGGAGAGCCAGACTGGAAGTGGGTTGGAGGTGCTGAGGGAGGCACCCTGTGGTGTGAGCTGGGTGGAATTCCTGGCTTGAAGACACTGATTTGAGAATACGTGTGAGCAGGGCAGGTGGAAGCTGTGAGGCAACTGAAGTGCTGTTTGCAGCTATTGTGGGAGTTTAGTTGCCCAGCATGTTCAGACAGCAGCACTGGGTACCCGTCCTCATGCCTCGATGCCTGAATAACTTGCTAGTGAGCTAAAGCCATAAAATGTGAGCGGCCTAGTGGAGAAGTAACTTTGGCTGTGTCCTGTTTTGGTGCTTTAGTATCCAGTCTGAAGTGTCTTTCGAAGGTGCCTATGGGAACTTGAAGCGGCTGTATGACAAAGCAGCCAAGATGTATCATCAGCTGAAGAAATGTGAAACCAGGAAGTTGTCTCCAAGCAAGAAACGGTAAGAAGGGAAAGAAAAGGAGAGGTGCAGGCTGACAGTTTGCAGTGCTGCTAGTGTATCCTCTGGGCTGAGAGTAGTGGCTTTGTGGGAAGTGGAGCCGGTAGATGGGCCATTCAGCACGGTGACTGTTCCCAGCACTTTGAGAGCCCCACTCTAGATCCCGTTCTTGCTCTCTTGGTTCATAATTTCAGGAGAAAACCTGAATGCTGGCCAGGTGTAGAGTTTGCGTTGAGAGATTTTCTCACTCTTCCCTGGAGTTGGGGACTGTTCATGAGGATTGGGGCGTATTGGTGAAAGTTGGCAGTGTATAAACTTTTCATTGGTGAAAGTTGGCAGTGTATAAACTGTCTTCTTTCCAGTTTCATCAGAATGGACTTTTCAGTTGAGACCTGGTTTACCTGTTAATAGAGCTCTGTTAGCCCAGCCCATCTCTGTGATGAGGCATCTGCTTTACAGTGTTTTCTCCTCCATCTTTTTAGAGGAAAAGACATTAAGAGGTTGCTGGTGAGCTTCATGTACCTGCAGAGTCTTTTGCAGCCAAAGAGCAGGTAAGGCTGTGGTAGATTGTATCTTCTATTGATAACTCACTGTAGCAGGCATTTGGAATTGGAAGGGATGGTTTCCTAGTACAGTGCCTGTACTGAGGCTATCTGCCAAAAGGCCCAAGGCTTTGGACTATCTGTGCATGGAACATGAAGATTGTGTTTCCAGGGGAGGCTGAAATACCGAAGGGGTAAATACTTTGTGACTTGTCTAAATGAAGTCAGCCTGAGTGTGTGTTGAGCTCCTGAGCCTTGCAGCTGTCTCTGTGCTGTGCCTTTGGTATTTACTTTGCCCATGCAGTCATCACGTGCTTTTTCCTGCCAAGCCCTGTATTCAGGCTGATGGGAGCAAAGAGTTGCTGTCCACACATGTGTGGGGCTGTTCACTGCACTTGGAAGTCTGTAACCAAACACCTTGTTCAAAGAAACACCAAATCCTGATTGTGTTAGAATAAAAGGAAAGCTTTGTATAGCTGTGTGATTTTGGGCTTTCCGATTTTTTATTGGATTTTCTCTGTCTCTGCTGGAGGTTTTCAGGTGATTTTAAATAAACCTCTTACTGCTTGAAACAGAACAGGTGTTTTAAAGGGCTTAGATACAAGCTGCAGTTAAATTCATCGTGGAATGGTTTAGGTTGGAAGGGACCTTCTGGGGGTCCAGTACTTCCCCAAAGTAGTGTTCACTATGAAAGTAGATGCAGATGTGAGGTTGGATGAGCTTGCTCAGAGCCTCATCACACTGAGCTTTCAGTGGATCGAAGGACAGAAATCCCACATCTTTCTGGTCCCCTTTCCAGTGTTTGACCACCTTCACTATAGAATTTTGTCTCCTTGCATCTAATCTGATTTTTCATTTCTGTAGTATGTACCCATAATTTCTCTTCTTTTTGCTGTGCACCACTAAGGAGACTCTTATTCGGTCCTCTGTAATCACCTGTTTGGCATCTGGAAGCAGAAGACACCCCCCCATGCCTTCTGTTTTCCAGGCTGAACAAACTTGATTCTCTTGGCCTCTTCTCATATTCTCTCATCATGTTCTCTGTTCCTCTGCTGGACTAATTCCAGTTTGTCAGTGTGTTTTTGTTTGGTGTTTTTATTTGTCCTGGGGACCCAAAGACCAGATGCAGTGCTCCAGATGCCACCTTGTGAGTGTTAAATGGAGAGGCAGAACACGTCCTCAACCTGCTGGCTCTGCCCTTGCTCATGCAGCCCAGTATGGAATTGGCTTTCCAATATTGCCTTATACTGAGGTGGAACCACAAGGCTTCTCTAATATCCACTCAACATGTATTTAGTACATAAGAAATTTGGGAATTAATTCAATTTCCCAAGCACACTTTCCCCTGAAAAGGCTTGCTGGAAGTATCACAGGCAGCTCTGTTTCGTAACTAGGAGGCTCCCACAGCCCATTGGATTGATCTCATGGATGCTTCCTTTGAAGGACTGAATAGCTGTTGAGGATTTTGGAATATTCTGGGCTGCAAGAGAGACATGCGAGGAGGAAATACTGAGTCCCATGTGTGTGGCAGTGTAATACTTTTCACTGAGCACTGCATCTAGAACTTTTGCTCCCTTTAGCTTGTAAGTGCCTTGTGTACCTTAATGGCCACTACTGAGCTCCCAGGGGAAAATTAATCTGTTTTTTGGTGACCCATCTTTAGGTATTGTTTGTGTTTAGTTTAGCAGCTTTAAAGAGGGAAACATAATCTGATTAATGTTACTTACTTCCCGTAGCTGTTGTTGCCTGCAGTATATTCTCTGGTGCTTCATCCTGCCTACTGCTAAAGACAGCCTAACTGCCAGTTTTGGTTCAGTTTCTGGGCAGACATGCCAAGAGCATGAGTCTTGAGTTAATAATTCTTATTTATTTTTTACTTCTTTTAAGCTCTTTGGATTCTGAGCTGACGTCTCTCTGCCAGTCTGTGCTGGAGGATTTCAACCTGTGCTTGTTCTACCTGCCCTCTCCTCCTAACCTGAGCTCAACTAGTGAAGATGAAGAAGAGTATGAGAGTGGCTACTCCTTCCTTCCTGATCTCCTGATCTTTCGCATGGTGATCATCTGCCTCATGAGTGTTCACAGCCTCAAGAGGGCAGGTAACCAGTGCTTTGTTTGGAAATTTCGTGGTGAACATCCAGCACAGTTAAGCTGGAGGTGCTGTCTGAACTGACCATCAGCCCATCTCTTGTTATGTTATGGTGTAGCGCTCACCTCCTCCATCTCACTGTGCTGTCTGGTTGCAGGTTCCAAGCAGTACAGTGCAGCCATTGCCTTCACACTGGCCCTCTTCTCTCACCTGATAAATCACGTCAATATTCGCCTCCAAGCTGAGCTAGAAGAAGGGGAAAATCCTGTCCCAGCCTTTCAGAGTGATGGTACAGGTAAGAGAACAGAGATGGCAGCATCTGGATCTCCCAGGTTGCCTGCCTACAGGGCTGTCTTTCCTCTTTCTCTCCTTTCTACCCTGGGCATGGGTTTTGTAGTGCACAGGTGTAATGATCTTTTGCTTCTGGTCTGGAATCCCCGAAGATGTTTGATATGCTGAGTTGTCTCCACCTGGATGCTCTTTCTGAGTATCTGAATCACTGCAGGATGGACATGTTGCTTTCCTTATAAGGAGTTTCTTTTCTGTATCTCTTGGCAGCTCATTCATCATCTGTTTATCCCAATCTGAGACTTTATTCTCTGTCTCTGTTTGCTGTTGTTTACTGGCTGCTTTCATCTTCCACTGAGGAGATGATCTCGGGTAAAACACCTGGGCTGAGGGAGGTGGAAGGGGACTGAGTGAGACTGAAGGAGACAGGCCCTCTCAGCATACCTCAGTTCTGCTCAGGCAAGGGTGACTCTTGAACTTCTGGGGGATTGTACTGAGCAGTGAATAAAACTGCTAAACCTTTTCCCTGAAAACAGTCCATTTGTAATACCTCACTGAATGCAGAGTGAGGGAGTTTCTGGTAAAAGCAACAACGAACGACCCCTCCTCTGCAGATTTTGAAGCTGTCACGGTGATCCAGGGCTGCTAGAATGGCTCCATGCATGTTGGTCAAGAAAGGGATTGGGTCAGGTCAGTGTAGTTGTAGAGCACATGTCCTTGTCCTGCTTGGTGAGTCACTCAGCTCTTTGACTGTTGAAAGCTGGGGAGGAGAGTTAGAATTCAGGTGTGTTCTATGCTGGTTTAGCAGCCTTGAGCACTGAGGCTGCCTGGTAACAGAGTGGCCCAGCTTGGGCAGTAGGAATCCCAGCTTCCCAGGTGCTTTTAGAAAGTGGGTCTTTCTGCTGGGCTTGCTTATTCTGTGGTGGAAGACACTGATGGAAGTGATGGCTGAAGTTTGCAGCCCTGGTTCCCTGGGCCCAGGACTGGCAAGCAGCAGCCTATGGAACACACTGTGACTTTAGCTTATATTCTCCCTGTAAATACAGATGACCAAGAGCCACGGGAGCCTGTGAACTCAATTGAGAAGGAAGCTGAAGCTGAGTTGGCCAATCATCAGCCCAGCGAGGAACAGCGGAAGAATGACTGCAAGAAAAGCAAAAAGTACTCTCGTCTCTCCTGTCTGCGCCGCCGCCGCCATCCCCAGAAAGTGGATGAGAGCGACCTGAGTGAGGGCTTTGACTCTGACTCCAGCCAGAGCTCCATCAAGGGCAGTGATGGCTCAGAGAGTGGTTCAGAGAAGAGTGATGAGGAAGCAGAAGCTGCTTTTGATGTGGAGACAGACTCTGACATGAACAGCCAAGAATCTCGGTCTGACTTGGAGGACATGGAGGATGAACCGGGTGAGGAGGGAAGCAGCCAAGGCAAAAGTGTGCCCAAAGAGGCCTTAAAGAACTGTGTGGATGGCAGTGGGCTGGGGGACTTAAAGAGCCCAAGCATCTCTAAAACTGAGGCTATGGATCCAGCAGTCAATGGGCCAGCTTCCCTGAGCACTAATGATGCAAGCATAGCCAGTAATCTCCAGGCCATGTCCACCCAGCTGTTCCAGACCAAACGGTGCTTTCGCTTGGCTCCCACATTCAGCAACATCCTCCTGAAACCCAACAGTGAACCATCTGCCTTGAAGGACGGGATAGAGAGCAAGCCATGTGTCAATGGAGATCTGGAGAAGCCCAGCTTGGCAGAGCAAGGTAAGAGCCTTGTTATTGCAGTTATGTGTAGAAAACTGCAAACTATAGCAGTCTGTTTGCTAAATTCACCATTTACCATGGTGCAAGCTCTCCTTTGGCTACGTTTGGAGGACCAGATTGCCCAAGTAGTGGGCAGGCCTTGGGTTGGACATTTCCTGACAGAGGAGCTGTACTTTTACTGCCCAGCATGCAGTAATATGTGCACTGAGCAAAGGAAACACCTGCGGCCAACCAGGGTTACCAGAACAACTGCTGTTCTGCAGACTAAATGCTGAGCCGCTGTGATAATCACAGGCTCGCAGGCTGGTTTGTTTGGAAGAGACTTTAAAGCCCACGTCATTTCATCAGTCTTGCACTAGGTTGCTCCAAACTGGATCCAACCTGGCCTTGAACACTTCAGGGATGGGGCAGCCACAGCTTCTCTTGGCAACCTGTGCCAGAGCTTCACCAACCTTACAGGGAACAATTTCTTCCTAATACCACATCTAAATTTACCTTCCTTCAGTTTAAAGCCATTCCCCCATGTCCCCTCCAGGACCTTGTCAAAGTCCCTCACCAGCTCTCTTGGAGCCCCTTCAGACAGTGGAAGGAGCTCTAAGGTCTCCCTGGAGGCTTTACTTCTCTAAGCTGAACACCCCCAGCTCTCCCAGCCTGTGTCCAGAGCAGGAGGGCTGCAGCCCCTGGATCATCTCCATGGCCTTCTCTGGACTCACTTCAGCAGCTCCAGGTCCTTCCTGTGCTAGGGATCTAGAGGTGGAGGCAGCTCTGCAGGGGGATCTCAGCAGAGCAGAGGGGCAGAATTCCCCTCCCCGCCTTCACATGCTGCCCATGCTGTTGGGGATGAGCCCAGGACAGTGTTTGGTTTCTGGGCCCCCAGTACACGTTGCCACGGCCTGCTGAGCTTCTTCTCAACCCATGCCCCAAAAATTCTTCTCAGGGCTGCTCTCCATCCATTCTCCCCGAGCTGGTGTTTGTGCTTGGGGTTGCCCCAATACAAGTGTAACATTTCTCCTTGCCCTTGTTATTCCTTCTGGGGTTGGCACAGACCCACCTTTCCAGCCTGTCCAGGTTCCTCTGGTGCCATCCCTTCCCTCCAACATGTGATGCCACCACAATTCAGTGTTGTCAGCAAACTGGCTGAGGGTGCACTTGATCTGTCTGTGACACTAACAAAGATGTTAAAAAGTGCTGGTCCCAACCCCTGAGGATGCTCCTCGTCACTGCTCTCCACTTGGACATTGAGCTGTTGGCTGCAGCTCTTGAACTATGACTGTCCAGCCAAGTCCTTGTCCACTAAGTGGTCTATCCATCACATCCATGTCTCTCCAGTTAAGAGACAAGGATGCTGTGCAGAACAATGTCAAATGCTCTGTACAAACCCAGGTAGGTTGTTGGAGTCCAGGACATGGATGAAACCCCCCTGACCACCTTAGGGGGTCAGGGACCCTGGCAGGAACCCCAGGAGGGTCTTGCCTTTGATCTCAGTCCATGGGAGAAACTTCCAGCACTCAGAGAAGAAATGCAAGTTAACACAGGTTTGATAAAATGGTAGTTTAGTTTATCACAGGGTGTAAAAATGTAGCTTGGGAATTTCTTAGAATGGAGGCTGATTGAGGCAAGATGGAGGATTCTGGGCGTTGTCTCAGCTTCTTCATTCTTCTTCAAAGAAGAAGACTCCATCTTCTGCTGTGTAGGTGGCACAATTGTATTGGTAGTTGAAGATTTGAGGTAGAAGTGTCGTGTATAACTTAGGTGAGATTAATTGGTACAGAATTATAACTATCGTACATTTTAAATTTTAATTGTGTCAATGACTTTTATAACACCTTATGAGTCCCCCCATATTGGACTGTCCAGCAATGTTTCCTAAGAGAGCAGACCTTGTGTTGGAGTGGCTCTCAGCTATGAGATAAGAAAATAATAAACAACTTCAAACCAGAAGCTGGAAGTCTCCTTTCTTCTCCTTTTGAACTCTGGTACGAATTTATCTTGGAAACTAAGAAGAGTATCCGAGAGTAGATGAGGTCAGTTGCTCTTCTCTCATCCTCCACTGGTATAACCCCATTGTAGAAGGCAAATGAATTTTTCAGGCATGATTTGCATGGTGAAGCCATTTTGGTTCCAGAGGATAATTCCAGCAGATATTAAAGATTGCATCTTTCCTTTTGTGAAATATCTAATCAGACACTTACTATTGCTTCTAGTGGCAGACAGGGCAGATGGAGGGCAGGAAGTTCTCCACGAGATGACAGATTATCAGTCCAATGCTCATGTAGAACTTTGTATGGAAGATGTGACCCAGGTGCATGTGAGAGGTGTTGAGGGCCTCTCTTTGACCCACCAAATGTGCCTCACTGACTGTTCCATGCTGAAGCCCTGGGAGATGAACAGCAGGTGGAGTTGCCATGTCTTCATTATCACTCAACAACTAAGTGATGTTCTGGGCAAAAACAGCTGGAAAGGGAGACATGATAAACTACAGGGAATGGTTTGTACTTCACATAAAACTCCATGGGCCTGTTCAGTCTTGTTTTTCATTCCTCCCAGCTTCCCTGGAGCAAGCAAACATTCTGCATCCTGCTGCCAAATCCAGCTGGCCTACAGCACTGGCAAGATTCAGGCTTTGCCTGGGTCAGCATTTGAAGGCACAGTATTAGATCATGTTAGTGTTGACTGGCTCCTGGCACTGCTCCATGACCACATGAAAGAGATGGGGGCTAAAGGAAGAAACAAATGGGCTTTGGTCTGTTTAACTCTTTCCCTCAGTGGTTATCTCGCTGTTGCAGCTCCTGGAACGTGAGGTCACAATACCTTTATAGGTGTAGAAAATGAGAGATGGAATGAGTTCACTGTGTGCTTTTTAGCTTCAAGCTCTCCTCATCTGTGCTGTATCCAAACTGCTTTTTCGTGGTGTAACACTGTCAGTGGTGGGTTCTGAATAAATCACCTCCTTCCTCATGATTCTGAGGGTTTATGGAAAGCCCATAGCTGTGCTAATAGGAAGCAGTGGTAGCACTTGAAATAAAGGACCGTAGCAAAATGTGTGGTTGATTCCCAGCTTGACCTCAGGTCGCTTGTGTCACATGTGATTCCACTGGCAATGGCTTTGAGATCCTCAGGTCTGGAGAGTTAGGAGAGTGCAAAGAATATGTTCAATATTTAACATTCTCTGACTCATTGGACAGCCCTGCCATTTCCTTCTCTTGCCTGGCTTGAAGCTGGGAGCATGTTGGCCTCATGGCTCTGTTTCCTGCAGGAACTACTCTGGTCCTTGTGCTGTCATGTGCTGCCTCACTCTGTCAGCAAGCCTCTTGGAGGTTGTTGCAGAAGTTAGGCATTGGTCAAACCTTCACAGAGAGATTTTAACCCTCTTACCCCAAAGGCAGGGATGATACACTCTAGTAACAGCACAGGGGACAGGGACTGGTTTTGTGAGGATGTGCGGAGGCACCGAGTATTACAACTCAACTGTTACCAGCCCACTGCTGTTCTGACACCAGCAGGGCTTGGCATCTCAGGGGGTTTAACAGCTGCCGTCTTGTGCTTGCCTTTGTTTTCCAGATGATGTGTCTGACTCTGAAGAAAGCATTTCAAGTAACAAATCCTGCAGAAATGAGCGATCCCTTCAGGAGAAGTTGGAGATCATGACCAATGAAGGGCTGCTGCTTACTGTCAAGGTGTTCCTGGACTGGCTGAGGACAAACACAGACCTCATCATTATGTGTGCTCAGGTGGGGATGGTGTCAGGACTCTCTACAAGGTCGTGTCTGATCAGCTTACCTGGGCTGGTTGCAGCCATGGCCCCAGTCCTGAGGAGAGGGTGATGTTCTGTCCCCCACTAGCTGAATTAAGCTAATCTGGGCCTAAGAAGGATGGTGAGGTTTACTCTTCATAAAGCATTCTGAGGGTTGTGAGATGCTGGAAGGCCTAAGCTGCCTAGTTGTTGTATATGTCTGTCTTGACATTTTCTATCGCCTTTTGTGTTCTGTTCCTGCAGAGCTCTCAGAGCCTGTGGAACAGGCTGTCTGTGCTCCTGAACCTTCTGCCTTCTGCTGCAGACCTGCAGGAATCAGGTACTGGAGAAAGAAGTGGCAATGTCATTTTTCACCAAGCCTAGTCATCAGTGATTCCCAGGGTGTGTGAGAGCCTGGGGAGGAAGATTTCCTAGTAGCAGTTTTTATAAACACAATAGGAAGTAACACTTGCATGTGCTGTTTCTTTGTTTAAACACCATTCCAGTGTGTATATTCCTATATATACACAGTATATATAGGAATATATATATTGGTTTTTTTCCTATTCTGTCCCATAGTCTTTAGAATCATATAATCATAGAACATCCTGAGTTGGAAGAGACTCCCCCCTCACTCCAGGATTGAGTTCAATTCCTGGCCCTTACAGGACAATCCCAAAAATCACACACAAAAATGCTACATTAATGCATTAATATGGCTGGCAGCATACTGAAACACTGACACCAGCATGTGACAATCCATGTGTGGCCAACTGGAGTGAAATTCACTGCCAGTAGCAGGAGTAAGGCTGTGATTTTGCCATGGGAATCCTGGAAAGTAGTTTCAGAGCTCCAGCTGCTCATGGTGTGCCCTGTGCCTCTTCAGGGCTGAGCCTGAAGTTCCCAATGGTTCATGAGAAGCAGAGTTTAAACAGGGTTGCTCCTCAGTTGGAATAGGTGGGAAAGCTGTCCCTCCAAACAGATGATTTCCCAGAGTCCCTTGGCAGATTGTTTGGGAGAGTTGCTCTTTGTATTATGGGTGGTCTTGTGGTTCCTCCTTAAGCAGGTGCTCACAGAACATGCGTCATTAACACCTCTGCCTGTGACGATTACAAATCATGTGCCTTAAAGCAATTCTCCTCTTAGCCCCCTCATCAGTTGTTTTGCTCTCCTTTTTGTCCCTCCTCTCCAGGGCTGGCCCTGTGTGATGAAGTCAAAGACATCCTGAGTGATGCTGAGCTCCCAGACCTGAAGGCCAACCTGCTGCTTCCTGAAGATGTGGCCCTGCGCAATCTTCCCCCTCTGAAAAATGCACACAAGAAGTTTAACTTTGAGCAGGACCGGCCCATTTTCTCAGCAGTTGAGGAGGTGAGTTGGGGTAAATCCTGAAAAAAATTAGACCTGGATTGTTGTGTTGTGCGGTTCCTTTTCCTAGCACTGAAAGCCTGAGCAGGGGTTTATGGAGCAGGTGTGGAAGGGTGCTGCTGATGTTTCCTAACATTTTCTTGGGTTGAGAAAGCCCAGACTGCTGGGACCCCTGAACCTTCTGGTCAGCTGTAGTCTTTCCCGCAGCCCCCTCCTGCAGTCTCTGACTTCAGAAGAGATCAGAAATATCCATCAGACCTGGGCATTTCCTACCAGTTCCTGCCTTTTTCAGAAGCGTGAGCTGCAGGTCGGCGCTGCCTGCGGCCGCAGCCACCAGTGCCACGGTTGCGGTGGCCAGTGACTGCCTCCTGCTTCCTTACAGTCTGTCGTGCGCATCTGCTGCATTCGGAGCTTCGGCCACTTCATTACCCACCTGCAAGGCAGCATCCTGCAGTTCAACTCAGAGCTTGGCATCTTCATCAGCATAGCACAGTCAGAGCAAGATAACTTGCTGCACCAGGCCCAGGCCCAGTTTCACATGGTGAGTTGGTAGAGGTGAATGAATTCTCTGTACTTGGCAGAGTTTCCTGTAGGTTGCTATTAGGTTGTAACTATAATCACAGATCTTTGGGAGGAGATGAAAGTTCTATTCCTTAAGCTATTCCAGTGTCCCCTTTTCACTCTGGAAGTGTTTTTAGAAGTGTATGCTAGTGTCAGCTGATGTGTTTCCTGCTAACTGATATGGAAGTTTGATTTTGCAACTAGGCTGCAGAGGAAGCTCGTCGGAACAGGCTCATGAGGGACATGGCTCAGCTTCGACTGCAGGTAAGAGATGCCAGTTCCAGCCTGAAAACCAGCAGAGTAGTGGCTAGAATGTCAGAACCTGGGAAGGGAAGGGGGATCTCTGCTCCCATCCCACACAGAGGCAGTAAGTCCATTCTGCATAGATTGAACTGTAGAATATCTCAAGTTGGAAGGGATTCCATAAGGATCATGGAATCCAAGTCCCTGCTCCTCACAGGGCTACTTTTCCCTGCTCCTCACAGGGCTGCTTTAAACTGAATGCCTCCTTGAGCTCTGGCAGCTTGGTGTGACAACCACTTTCCTGGGGAGCTTATTCCAGGAACCAGCCACCCTCTGGGGGAAGAACCTTTTCCTAATGTTCAGCTTCAACTTGCTCTGATGCAGCAGTGAAGCTAGAAATGAAATGTACTGTTCCCTCATGTTCTTTTGCTAGTCATTTTAGAGAGGAAGTCAGCACCTCCCGCTTGCTGACCCCCTCGAAGAAGGTGTAGGCTGTGGTGGGGTGGTCACCCTTAGCCTTCTCTGCCTCAAGCTGAGCAAACTGAGTGACCTCAGCTACTTGAGGCCTTTCACCATCCTATTCTGGACACTCTCTAATATTTCGGTGCCCCTCTTACATCAAGGTGCCCCAAACTGTTCACAGTACTCGAGATGGGGCTGCACTGGACAGTGCAGAGTGGGACCATCTCCTTTTGCTGAGCCTCTGCTACATCCAGCCCTCTGTTTGGTATGCTCCCTGGTGGAGCTTTGAAGGGCAAGTCTCGCCCTGTTTGATGGTCTATTTCAGCATAAATTAGTGTCTTTGCACGTGTGTTTTCAGCTTGAAGTGTCTCAGCTGGAGGGAAGTCTCCAGCAGCCCAAGGCACAGTCAGCCATGTCTCCATACCTTGTTCCGGACACCCAGGCCCTCTGCCAGCACCTGGCTCTTGTCAAGCAGCTGGCTACTAGTGGGAGGTTCATAATCATCATCCCTCGAACAGGTATGGGTGCTCCACAGCAGGTAACTGTCAGTGCCTGCCTGTCCCTTCCATGCTGGGAGCAGACCCCAGGGGCCTGGGTGGTGGCTTTCCCTCCTCCTGACCTTACCCTTGACTTCATCTGGAACAGCTGAAACACCCTTTCGATGTGTTGCTTTTGGGGCCAGTTCTGTGCGACCCATGCTTGGGATTTTGACAGAGTGTGTCAGAAGAGCTGAGAGGAGAGAGGTCCTGTTCCCCCTCTGCCTCTCCTGTGGCAGCTATTGGGCAGTGTTTTGTGGAATGGGGAGTACTTGATGCCTCTGGATTAGTTTGCAGAAGTAGAACTGTAAACAAGATGGTTTTGGTTGTTTGTTTTTTTTTTCTGTTAGTTATTGATGGCCTAGACTTCCTGAAAAAGGAGAACGCCGGTGCTAGGGACAGCATTCGATATCTGGAGGCAGAATTTAAAAAGGGAAACAGGTGAGAGCAGGAGAGGGGTGGGATTTTCCCTTGTTTTTTGAATGGGTGGGCTTTGAGTGGGAGCAGGCTGTGGATTCGTTGGAGCAGAATGAGGAGTGGGCCAAGGAAAAGCCAGACTTCAGGAATGGGAAAGTAGTGAAGGAGCAGATTCGGCATCTGGTTCTTCAGATGTGCTGGTGGTTGCTGCTCAGCTGTGAAGTGCAGCTGCTTCTGAGCAATGGTGGTGTTACATCTCTGTTGCTGTATAAACTGGAGCAGTGACCTTTGCCACTCCACTGGGAGTGCTGGAAGAGCTGGACTGTGCCCAGATACTCTGCAGAAACACAGTTGAGAGGACAAACTGCATCTCTGAGGCCAGTGGCAGGGCTGGTGGGCTTGAGACCTGGTACTGTGAGCAACATGCGGGAATGGTGGTGAGGCAGGGAGGTGATCGAAGGAATTCACAGGGGGTTCCTTGCATGGACTTTTGGGTGTTAAATTTGGGTTGGTGGAAGCCCTACAGCACCCAGAGGAGCTGCTGTCGAGCACTGACTTTAGCCTATGTGACAGTCTCCATATGAGCTCAGAGACTCTGCTTTCTCCTTAGGTACATTCGTTGCCAGAAAGATGTTGGGAAGAGCTTTGAGAGGCATAAATTGAAGAGACAAGATTTAGATGCCTGGTAAGATTTCAGTGTCTGAAGGTGTCTGAGTCCAGTTCGCAGCAGGCAGTTGGCTTTGGGGAGAGGTTAGCACTGGGACCCATTGCAGAGCTTGTTCTATGTAAGTAATCATGAAATTCCTTGGAGATAAGGACAGCTGCCTATGCATGTTACAAAAAGCACTCTGTGCTCACAAAGGTCTCAGAAAAATCCTTAACAGGAGCAAGACAGCAGCTCTACTTCCCACTTACCGTGCCGAGCAGATGTGGTCTTCTACTGACCTTCCCCTCTGTTTCTCTTTTCTGTCAGGAATCTCTATAAAATACTGGACAGCTGCAAACAATTGACAGTGTCCCAGGGCAGTGCAGAGGACGACACCACAGGAATGGTCACCATCATCACAGGCTTCCAGCTGGAGGACCCAAGCTTGTTCTCGGTGCCCATGCAGGTCAGTAGCTCTTGTCTGGCTGAGCTGAGCCATTCTGCTTCCTAGCAAGGGTATAATATGATTGATTGGCAAGAGAATTTTTTTTTTAATGGTTTTTTTTTTGCCTTGGCTAATAGCTGGCCTGGTTTCCCCAAAGTTACTCTATGTGTTGAGATTCCTTATTCCGTCAAGGCTTCTTGATTTTGTGGTACAGAGTATTCTGGGACAGGTGAGAGAATTTAACTTCATGTCCGTGCAGGCCTCTTGTACCAGAGCAATGAGAATTGGGAGGATTTGGCCTTCCAGCTGTGCCAGGCTGCTGGAGAGTCCCCAGGCTGGGAATGGCAGCTGTCTTACGGGGCAAGTTAAAAATTAACCACCCGTTTTGTCTGTGTTTGCTTGCAGTCTGCCATCCAGGCAGCCGCCAATGCCAGCATAGAGATAAAAAATGTTCTGGAGTTCTACAAGCAGTGGAAAGAGATGGGCTGATGGTCAGAAAGGCTTCGGGTTGGTGAACCTTTCTCTCCCCCTCTCGCAACGTGCAGCGTCTGAACGAAGGAAACAACAATCTGGGCGACACTTTAGACACGAAGAAGCAGCAGCAGCAACAGCAACAAAAATACCTACCCAAACGAATTAAAAAACAAAAATCCAGTGTGGGCACGCACACTGACACCCTCCACCTGCATCCTGAGCAGACAGCTGTACAGCTCTGATGGCGCCAACTGCTCTAAGAGAGCCCCCTCGGTGTGGCTGGGCCAGAGCTCTGCCCTTCTCCCAGTCAGCAGAGATGGGCGAGAGACGAGCAGTCTTTCATCCTGCTCCCTCCTCCCAAAGCTTGCTTGGCCAGCAGAAGCAGGCTGGTGGTTCAAAGCATGGACTTAACGTCAGCAAAACCAAACCAGTGCGGCAGAAACGGAACCCTCCGGCTTGGGAAAGAAGATCCAAAGAGTGTTTTGCTCTTGTTCAGCAATCTGGGGACAGGAAAGCGGATAGTATTTCCCCCCCTCCCCCTTTGAATTAATTATTTTTCAAGGGTTTTTCCTTTTAATTTTTAGTTTTTATATATATGAATAATATTAAAAAAAAAAGAAAAAAGAGGAATTCCTTTGGAGTTTTCGATACTCTTCCAATGTCAGAAAGAAAAGGAAACATTTTATTTAAAAGGGGGGGAAAGCTCTTAATATAATTTTTTTTTTGTCTTATCACAAGCATATTTATTTCCTTTCCCAGGCCCCTATGGAGGAGGCTCAGTGCAAAGGGATGTTGGCCTGTGAGGAGAGAGCAGCCACATGGTGCACTCCACTCTGCCTTGGAGCTGCACGCTTCATAAGTAACACGAGCTTGACTATGCTGCTCCAGGGAGGCCACAGGACTCTGTGCCTCCCTCCCCAGTTTCTCCTACTTTGCATTAGACCTTGGAAAAAAGCAGGAATCTGGCAGAACTGCTGAAAGAGAAGAGCCGGGTGGGATTTATACACCATTAAGGCTCAAATGCTTGGCTTGAGTGCTGCAACACTGGGATGGAGCAGATGTCTCCAAAGGACCCAAAGCCTCTTTTTCATCTTTTCTTTTTTTCCCTTTTTGTCCCCACTAAATCTTTCAATAGGGTGTGGAGGAGGAAGGAGAATCTCAAAGCCATTATCTTCTGCTGGTTGTTCGATGCACCACTGCTGCAATGCTGTGCTAGAGATGGTGACAGAGCTGGAGTGTTTGTGTCTCCCTTTCTCACGTCCTTCTGGGCTGGCAGAGGCAGTGCCGTGACTGCCGCTGCCCAGGAGCACCAAGATCACAGACTGTTCCGTGCTTTTCCCATCCCAAACAGGAGGGCTGATGCTACCTGGATGGATGCTGGAAGAGCTGATTCCCCAGGTGACCTGTGAGAGATCCTGCAGACCTCCATCCTGACAGCATCTCACGCAACCCAAGTCTGACACGCTGTCACTTGGCCGGTGCTCGGATATGAAGCTGCAGGTTGCTCACAGGGCAGCAGCAGAGGGGCTGGGCAGTCTCTTCATGCTCCCTCTTGCCTCTGTGTGCCCACAAAACAGATGCCTCCATCCATATGAACCAGCAGCAGCTATGCAAGTACAAACCACTGGAGTCTTCTATATATCTTCTCTGTGTTCTCACATGGGCCAGCCAGAAGCTGCTACAGCCAGAGCGTAACGTGAGAAGCTGAGTCACATACTCCACTCTGTGCAGGCTCCGAGCATGGTGTGTTGTACTGCAGGGGCAGGATGTTCCTTGTTTTCAGGTAAAAACTAAAAATACCAGCACAAGTACCAGAGGATTCATTTCTATTCCAGTTCCAGCTCCTTTACAGCACAGCAGAGGGAAATGCCAACCTCCATGGTACAACTGGTCCATCCCTGGAGGCTGACAGGCTGGTTGTGAGGGACAGGGGTTTCCCTGCAGGATCTTCCCTTTTACAGCTTCTGAAACTCACAATGCTTTGCTTGGCTAAGCCAAGAAAAGGTCATATGCAGGACAGCAGGTCAGAGACTTCAGCACACCTTGGGGGTCGTGGAGATCTGAGATGGGTTGTAAAGCTCCCAATCACTCTGTCCTCCAGTGGTTTTATTTGAAGCCATTTGTTTGTGTTGCTCATTATTTCAATGGGGTGGAAAAAGAGAAGGGGAATCACCTAATGGGACTGTTGAGGTGAAACCCTCCTTGTCTGATGGGGGGCATGGAGAGTTGATGTGCTCTACTTCTTCCTGCTGCTGAAGAACCGCCCCCCTGATCCTGTCTGCCGAGCACAGCAGAGGAGTCTGGAGGTCACTGAGGCTGAGCCCGATGTGTGTGGCTCAGGAGAGCCTCAGTGTCACCCCTGCAGCTGCACTTGGGGTTGGTGAAGAGAAGCATTGCTGGGCTATGGTCAAAGCAGTGAGGAGCTGGGGGCAGTCTTCAGCTTCACTCCGGGTCGAACATTCCTTAGGTCTTGGCTGGACCTTGAGAAGAGCAGTACAGGTAAAGCAGCAGCCCAGAGGGAATTCCTGTTTCATGTTGATGGCAAGTGTTTTCAGTTCTTGCAGCTCCCACAGCTATGCAGGGTGGCAGCTGGGAGCCAAGTGCTGCACAGTTGGGCAGGCTGAGGAGGAGCTGTGTTCTGAGTCACTGAGGCCTTGTGTGGGCACAGGATGCAGTTTAAGAACAAAAGTAAATAAACTCAGTTTCTGTAACCAGAGGCAGTGGAGCTGCTGTGAGCCGATGTGGGGCCGCTTGGTGACAGCAGGGGCTGCTCACAGCTGTCCCTTAGCCACTGCTCTGGTCCCCTGAGGGGTTGGTTTAATATTCCAAGGTTTTGCGTACCTGGAGGGGAGAAAGAAGCCCTCACCATGCAGTGGGGAATCCTGACTGCCCCCATGGCAACTTCCATTCTGGGCTGGATGGGGAGGGATTGTGACCTTTACAAGGGACACTGAAGGGTCCATATGCTACCTCTCCAGAGCATGCAGCTGTGCTTGAGGACCTGGTGAATGGTTTTTGGATTTGCATCTCCAGTCAAAGATACCTGGAGCTGAAAAACTGGGAGGCTCCACAGTGTGGGAACAGTGTGGCTGCAGAGCAGCCTTGGGGACATGGCGTGTAGTGTCCTCCAGCAAGCGTGGCCTTCTGAGGGGACTCAGTGTGTCATCCCCAGGATTTGGGTGAAGGAATGCACTTCTCTGCCCCCATCCCGACGCTCAGGATGAGCTGGAGTTTCCTCCTTGAACAGATCTGCTTTAAGGGCCATTGTGTTTCTCCCCTGGCGTGGGGGTTGCTGATAAGGCTGGAAGCAAATGGGAAGCTCTGTGCAGCCTGTGGCTGCTGTGGTGCTGCAGCTGGGGCTCCCTGAGAGCTCCCCACCCTGTGCATCCTGGTCTAAGCCAAAACTGTGAGCTGCCTCATCAGGGGAGCATCATGCAGGATGGAGACTGTGCAAGCTCTGGCCATGGCTCTTCCCTGCAGTGCTGCTCCTGCACCAACTCCAGGCTTGCCCCATACCAGCTGTAAAGCCAGTCTGGTCGTGCCTGCTGTGCTGGGAAGGAGAGCCAACAGAAAAACCATCTTGTGGGCTGAAAACAAAGAGTTTTCATGTATTCTGGTATGTTGCTTGGGTTTGGGTTTTCTCTTCATTACCACCCTGTTGAGTTGTTGGGGGTTTTTGGGGTGACCCCATGCTGGGAGGACACAGGTCTGTGGTGGCTGAGGGTGTCTGGACTGTCCCCAAACCATGGTGGACACAGTCACTGGTGCTTGTTGGGCTTCTGCTCCATGGTTTCATGGGCTATTCCAAGCAGCTCCTCTGCTCCCATCCTTGCTTGGCTTGAGGCCACCCGCAATGCCTCGGGTTTTGTCTCGCATCTTCAATTTAGGGCTCTTTTCCTTCTTGGTGTGCAGCAGCTAGCCAGGGTGGGGACAAGGTGGGCTGGCACAGGGGCCATGTTGCTGGCCTTGCCACTCTCAGTGAAGGGACTGTAGGTTCGAGGCGAGGGACAATCACCTCTCCTCAGCCCTCATGTTGCTTGCAGAGCCTGGGGGGATCGCTCTCACTGAGGGACAAGGGGACATGGGGCCCATCTGGGTGAGGAGGGGCTGGGGCTCCAGCACATGTCTGACCATGGTCTCAACACAGCAACTGGCTTAATAAAATACCAGATGTTTGTACTTGGTGTCCTGTGGTCGTTCCCAGCCCATTCCACCTTCGCTGCGCAGCCCTGGGGCTGAGTGCATTTTCCATCTGTAAATCCAGCCTCGAGCATATGCTTTGCTGACCAAACTTTCCAGTAAAGAAGTGCAGGTGGGTCCTTCCTTATCCTTGTGATGGGAATAGCATTTCCCTTGCCACCTCAGCAAGAGGGTGGGCTGGGGGCTGCAGGTTGGAGATTGGGCTGTGCGAGGGGTCCCACCAGGCCCTGGTGCCAAGGGTAGCTGTGGGATAGCGAGAAAAAAATCAGGATTCCTGCCCTGAATTTGTTGCTGTCAAAGCTCCCTGATCTGCTTCCCCTGCTGGGGAGCACTGAGTTGGGCACTGTCATAATTTTCTCTCCCTCTTGGGTTCTTTGGAGGCTGCCACCAGTGAGGTCAGAGAGGGGGGTTGTGAAAAGGTGGGGGTGAGACGTGCCCTGTCCCAACACTGAGCTGGCAGACAGGGACTGTCACTGCTGGCTCCGTCCCCTTGAACAGGGCTGGGAAGGCTTTTTCCAGCTTGGAAGGGCTGTGCCAAGAGGCTGCAAACCCTGAGCCTCCATCATCGGTCCATGCAGGATGGTGTTGCTGTGGGGGAGTCCATGGCTGGGAGTTTGTCCCACAGCCCTTGCATGGGAAGAGACTGAGGTGAAATTGAAGCAGGAAAAGGCCACAACAGTGGTCAGGAGCTGGGACTCCTGGTCCTGGTTGCTGGGGAGGTGAATCCTCAAGGACCTCCAGGAGCTGCTCTCCAGCCCCTCTCACTGCCTGTTCCCCTCCTTTTCTGTGCCTCTGCCTCTCACTTCTGGTACAGACGTGTCATTCTGCCTTGAACATCGCCCTGCCTTGGTTTGCTGTGCCTCGTGGGTTATTTTGGAGGGACTGCTCAGCACCAGGGTCGGCATCCCAGTGTGGAGACCCCAAACCCTCCCTTTGGCCTGCCAACACCTCTGGGGACAAGTGACTTCCCCTTGGCTCGGGCCACCAGAGGAGCAGAGCCCTGGTGTGGACTCGCCTGCACCTCAGGCTCTTTGGGACAGGTATATGGTGGTTTTGAGCTGCTCATGCTGTGCCCAGCACTCAACACGAGTCCTCTGGGAATCAATAAATCCCCAAAGATAGGGGCTTTGGAAAGCATCCATCTTGCTCCCAACTGAATCCTCTGTCCCCTGAGCTCCATCCAGGTGCAACATGGACCTTCTACAGGCATTTGGCCCATGGACTAAGCTGGAGCTACTGCCAACCCTCCTGACTGTCAGGTCAGTTTTGTTTCCCCAAACTTGCTTTCTCCACCTTTTCCTTCCCAGATCTCTGGTGGGTCCATGCAGTGTGACACAGTGGGTGTTACTGAGGCGCCCTGCATGGAGCTGCACTCGGCTTTGTCACCTGCCCTGGCTCTCCCAGCTTGGTGGCATTTAAAGTCCAGTGCCCAGAACTGCCTTCTAGTAGTAAGGCTTCCAGTAAGGGCTTGTGTCTTCAGTGGGAATTTGAGGGGATCTCAGCCAAAGCAAGGTTATGGCAGGATCGACAATCTGTCCAGCACAAAGTTGCCTTTGAGCCCCTGCAGAGGCCCTGTCTGCCCCTTCTGCCAGTGAGGGGCAGCTGCCAGGGAGGGACCCAGAATGGAGCCAGGAAAAGGGCAGCCAGTGGCAGTGGCAGGACTGAGACCCCTGGCCCAAGGCTGTGGTGAGGAGGGGGCTCTGCAGGGCAGCTGTGGGAGGGGATGCCCACATGGCCACCACACCACCGGTGTTTCTTGCCAGCACTGCTCTGGCCCCTGCTCAGTGCTGAGCAGCAGGAATTTTGTCCAGATACTTTAGGATCATTTTGGGTTTTCCTTCCTCTAAAGCAGAGTGTGAGTTTTGGGCTGAGGGGTGAGTGGGATGCTTACAGCACCCCTCGTGCTGCTGAGCTACTCTCCATGTTGCCCCAATTTCTGCAGCTGCCCAGTTCAGTGTCCTTCATCAGGCCCTGCATAACAACTTCACTGGGCTGGGGCTTGGGGTCTCTAGGGGCTTGTTCCTGCCACGGTGGTTCTAAGCCTGAATCTACCAGGGACATCTGTAGGGTTGGAGCTTCTCTGGGGAGAGGGTGTACAGTGGTGTGGACCAGGATCTCCTTCTTTCATGCAGCACCCTGGACTGCCAGCCCCCACCCCTGACCCTAATGTGCTCTTCCATTCTAGGCCTGGGGTCCTGATCCTGTCCAGTCAGTGGCTCTCTGGAAGAGCCAAACAGAAAGCAGGCTTTGCTGCATACAACCTTGGAAAAAGCCGGGAGCCTTCCTGGGTATGTCTGTCCTGGCTCCTGCAGCCACGATCTCCATCCCCCTGTGGGCTTGGTCCTGAAGATCGAACCTCTCTCTCACCCTGAGTGCTGGCCCCACCCTGAGTGCCGGCCCCACCCTGAGTGCTGGCCCCACCATGCTGCCGGTGAAGCTGCAGCAGGTCTTCAGGGTCCACCAGGGACGTGGGCTGGGGTAGGGGGAGGCTCTGCCCCCAGGTTTCTTCCCCCAATTCCCTCATCCAAGGTGGGAAATCACCTAGACTCCTCATGAAACCTTGTTTCAGCTGGGAGATACTCCCAGCCCACTCTGCCTCAGTTTCCCCACCCACCACAATCCCAAAGCAGCTCCTGGGCTGCCTTGCTCCCCCTGGGGTGTCCCCTGACCAGCCCTGCTGTCCCCACAGATGATCTGTGAGGATGGGATCATGTTGGGGTACTGGCACCCCAAGAGCTCAGCCCTTCACTGTGTCCTCATCTCCTTTCCGATGATGAATGAGACAGTCCTGGATGCACCTCCTGCTGATTGAGTGGGGATGGGGACAGGGATAGAGATGAGAATGGGAATAGGAATGGTGATGGGCATGGGAATGGAGATGCGATGGGAACAGAAACAAGGATGGGAGTGATGAAATGATGGGATGGGCATGGGGGCAGGGATGGTTGCGGGGATGGGGACAGGGATGGAGATGAGAAGAGGATGGAGATGTGGACAAAGAAAGGCTGGTGATGGGGATAGAGATGGGATTAGGGACAGGGCCTGAACAGGGATGGGGTTAGGGACACATACAGGGGCAGGGATAGGGATGAGGAGGGGATGGAGATGAGGATGGAGGCAAGGATGGGGGTAGAGACAGGGATAGAGCTCACCTCAAAACATACTGTGCCAGCAGGTGTTTCATGTGGCGCTGCTTGGTGCTCTAATCCTCCCTGGAGATCTGCTGGGCCCACCACTGGCCACTGCTCATCTGCCTGCTGCTTGTCTGCCCCATCCCTTTGCCCTGGAGGTGCTACAGCCTCGGAGAGGCTTGGTGGGGATGGGCTGGCACAGGGATGAGCTGGCACAGGGATGGGCTGGCTCAGGGAGCTGCAGGCCCCATGACACCGTGTGTCTGTCACAGGCTGTGCATTTGCCTGTGTGGTGCCTACGCGATCCCAGACTCCTGAGTCAGCCATGTCTGGCACTGTTGCTTTGTCCTTGTGGCTATTCTGAACTCCTTCATCTGCACTGACCTCTCTTGCTGTTCCCAGTATGTTTGGGATGAGGAAACTGGTGCTGGAGGTTTCCTCCTCCTCAGCTTTTTGGTCCTCTTGGAGATTCCCCCTGCTCAGGCTGAAAGCCAAGGTTTTTGCAGGGTCCTCGCTGTGGAAGCTGACAGGGGTCTGTACCTCCCCACCTATTCCCCCTTCACAACTTCCCCAAGCTGGAGCATCCCCAGCTGAGCATGGTGCTGCAGAAGGTGACTTTTGTGTGCCCCTTCCTCTACGACAACATCCTGCTTTTCTACCTGGTGGCCCAGGGTAAGAGTCCAGTGCCCCCACCACACGGGTCCCAGGGTGCTTCCAGAGGGCTCCCTGCTGGTTCTCGCCATCCTCCCCACAGCTCCTCTGCTGCTGCTGCTGTGGCTGTGTTTGGAGTGAAGCTGAGGCCAGGTACTGCCACCGCCTCCTCTTTGCACTGCTCACCGGCTTCCTCTTCACATCCCACCTGCCCCGGTGCCTTGTGCTGCTCTGGCTGCATCAGGGAGCAGCAACCCCCAGTGCTCCTCACTGCCACCGCTCCTGTCCCCTGCCCCCCAAGCAGCCCATTGCAGCAGGAGCTGTACAAGGAGCCCCAGCAGCCAAGGGTGATGGCCTCTCAGCCTGGCAGGACACAGCCACCAGCCTTTCCACATCTGTTCTTTATGGGCACCCCGTTGCAGCTGGAGGACATGCTCTGTGATGTCTGCAGGCTTGGCTGTGGGGCCACCTGAGCCCCACCAGGTTCCCAAGCACCTTTGGCATTGCTGGGCTGGCCCTTGTGGGCAACATTGCCATCACCAGTTCCTTGCCCTAGACCCCCAGTGGCTCTGGCTGCTCTCCAGGTGTCCCCACTGGGGATGGGCACTGGAGGGACCCATGACACTGTGTGTGAGGGGCTGAGCTGCAGAGCCTGGGAGAACCCAGCATCCTGGCAGCCTCTTTGTGGTGGGTCCTGCTATTGGGTGTCCTGCAGTGTCCCTCTCCTGATCCCCTCTGCACCCAATCTGTGCCTTAGCTCTTCCAATGCAAACCAGTAGTGATTCCATGAATTTGGGACAGAGGCAGTATGTCATCCTATGTGGGGACCCAGCAGTGTAACTGTGCATGTGTGTGTCAGGGTTAATGAGTAATTAAAATGGTTTGTGATGAAATTCCTGGGCAGGCCACAGGGCCCCGGGGTGCATGGAGCAGCTCTGCTGCTCCCCAATAACCCCACGCTTGGGAGAAGCAGCTTTAAATTAAACTGGAATAATGATGGTGCAGCTCTGAGCTCCTCACTGCTGGGAGCAGGATGGGGATGATAGCACTGATCCTCCATGGAGCCTGGCGGGGCACGGGGGGGGAAATCAGGAATCCTCAGCAGTGTGGGGTGGGGTGACGTGGGGCACACCCACTGCAGTCTCCCAGTCATCCACGCCCCAAGCTTGGGAAGGAACTGGCTCCACCATTTGCATTTATTTCTTTCCAGGGCTAACAGGAAGTGGGAGAGGGTGAAGGTGTAGAGGGGGGGCTGAGGTGGGTTAATGGGAGCTCAGCCCCTGCCTCACAGCACGGCAGGGGCTGGCTGGGCCTACACCAGGCCGTAGTAACGCCGATAGGCCTCCTGGAATCCAATCTGGTCGGCCAGCTCGTCACAGTCGGGGCTGAGCTCGCACACCTCGCGCTTCGCCTCCAGTGGGTCCCGCGGGGCTCCAGAGATTCCGCTGGGGACAAAAGGGGGACCCAGGGAGTGTTCGGGGGGTCTCATGGGAGCTGGAGGCTCCTGGGGAGGTTCTGAGCCAGCAAGCCTTCCCTTATCTGGGGACCATGATCCCTCACCCAGCAGGACCAAGCACTACCTGTCATAGCCGTAATTCCGCTTCTGTCTCTGCACCACCTCGGCGCTGGCGCGTCTGGAGACAAAGGCTGCAAGGACAGTGTGGTGGGTCGGGGGGGTCATGTCCCTTGTTCCCCAGGGTAGCAGGGCCGAGCGGTCACTCACCTTCGGAGCTGGGCGAGTCATTGGTGCTGGTGGAGCCATCGGCAGCTGTGAGCGACAGGGAGGGGTGGGTGGGCTCAGGAAGGCCCCATGTGCGCTCTGCTTTCACCCCACTCCTTTTGGAGCGCAGCACAGAGACCCCCCTAATCTGCTGAAGGATATCCTGCTCCCTATCTCCCTGTTGCAGCCCTGTGTCCCCCACCCCAAGGCTCAGCAAATTTTTCCCAGCCTCTTTGCTCCCTCCAGAGCCCTTCCCAGGGCACGGAATCACCCCTATTTTCCCCATCAGCCCGGGACCCCCCCATACCTCTGCGGCACAGGCCAACGGTGAGCAGGGCCAAGAGGGTCAGCAGGATGAGGGACTTCATGGTGCCTCCCTGTGCTGGGCTGAGCGCAGCCTTGTCTCCCTGGGTGTCTTTATAGGGTCCTGTGGCCTTGGCAAGGGGGAGCATGGCCCCACCAGAGTTATTTCCAGCACATCCGCCATGGCCGGAGCTGCCGGCAGAGGTGGCAATTGTGGTTTGGGATGAACTTGGTCCCCCTATGCCCAGCCAAAGCCCACAAAGGGCGGGAAAAGTGGCCCCAGGCCAGGGGGAATTAGTTGGTGAGCCCAGCCCTGCCGACCTGGCAGTACCCTGTCCCCACTGGAATGGGTGATGGGGCACTGGGGGCTCCTTGCTGCACTCCCCAGTCACTGACTGCCTTGTCCCAGTTCCCAACGCTGGATTCCAGAATCGTCTTCAGCGACACGGGGACACTTTCCTGCCAAAATCTGTGGGGTTTTCCTCCATGGGCAGGGCCAGCAGGAACTTGCTGGCCCACTTTTGGGGGCCAGCACATGCTTCTTTTGTGGCATTGTCGCAATGTGTCCCTGGAGGAGGGAGAGCAGGTACCTGTGCCCTTGGTCTCCGCACAGGTCCTCCCTGCTACATGCCATGGGCAGATGCTGCATGGCCAAGGCAGTCGGGGGCCCTGAATAACATTCCTCTTTCAGATCCTGACCACTTTTTGATCCTATAAATCCCAATCCTGTCTTGAAAAGCAGAACTGGAGGCTTTGGAGCAGAGGGCAGACAGAACTGCTGAACCAGACAACAACAAGAGCCTTTGTCAGACAAACCCATAAAATACAGAGTACATGGGCCAAGTACACAGCGAGAGCCAAGCTGGGAACAACAGCCCCAATTTATTGAGATTCCATCACAAGCAAGGGGAGGCAGAGGGGAAACTTGCAGCCACTCTGCCGCGGGCTCTACTTGCAAGCAGAGGTTGGGGCGTGGTGCAAGCGGCCACTGCTGCTCCCCAGTGTGTCACAGGGCATGGCCTCTCCTTGAGGTGGAGACCACAGAACCTGCTGCCCTCAGTGGCTGTTTGACTCAGAACCTCTGTCAGTCTTCATCAGGTGCAGGGGGACTCTCCTCATTCCCTGCCCAGCCCCAAGGAACAACCTGCTCATGCTGGAGGCACATTTGTGGGGCTCTGCCAGGGAGATCCTGGGAGCCTTCACTTCCCCAGCCCACAAACTTCCGATGAGGCAGTAACAGACAACTGTGGGTGGGGAAAATCAGTCTGGTTCTAGAAAGTTCCACAGAAAAACATTAAACCCCTGTGCCACAAGCCCACAAAGTGGAGGCAGCGCTGTTCCAACATCTGCACAGACCCCCAGATACCTCAGGGTGCTGGGAGGGGACCAAGGCTAGAAAATAACTTGGAGAACAGAATGAATGGTAACAAGGAACTTGGTGCAGCAGCTGCTGCCACATCTGCAATGGGCAGTGGTTTGAACACATGACAACTGAATGAACCTGCAAGCACAGGCAGGAGCATTGGCTGTCACCCACCCTCTGATATGGGTGCTTCTGCTCATGGGCTCCTCAGGCCTGGGCACAGCCTAGCTTGGGGCTTAAGGCACTGAATTTTGTCTAATGCACAGTTAAAACAGCTACAAAAACCCAATGTGGCTTTGGAAACTGGAACCAGGCCTGTCACAGCACTGAGTGGAGTGGATGAGAGCACAGACACACTTTGTGACACTCCTCTCTGTCCGAGTAGGAAATAGGGAACTGACATCCATTTCCAAAGATCCCAAAGTTTTTTTTGTTTCTGCACCAAATCTGATGGAACTGTGCCAGTCCAGCAGCCATTTCAGTCCCTCTGCAGTCTCCAGTGGCCCGATGGGGTGATTCTCAGTTTGGGTTCTGGGCACACCTTGTACCACCAGTGCTTTGGGACGATGAACTGTCTCAGCAGAGCCTGTGGGACATCCTGCAGCCTCACTGGGGCTCCTGGAATGTCATGATGAGTTCTCCTTGCTCCTTACTGATTGCCTGGAAGGAACATGACCCACAGACCTCACAGCATGATGCTTCTCCCACCCTGGCACACTCACGGCAGAATGTGGGCTGAGTGTGCCACACACTGCTGTCACGTGCATGCGCAGAACATAACCCCCTCATCTCCCCCGGGACCATCCCACATCCCACCTACTGCACAGGGAAAAGCACCCGAGACCTCCAGAGAAAATGTCCACACCTAAAGTTTCAGCAGGACTTGGCTGCTGGGGAGGTCTTGGAGAAGTGGAGGGTTTTAAAGTCATTCCAGGCCCCACTGAGCCCTGCTCCAGTGGGTGCTGCAAAAAGGTTGGTTTGGTTTGGTTTGGTTTGGTTTTTACCTGCCAGGCCTGTTGGCGAGCCTGGATCAGCTGCTGCAACTCTGCAATCCTGTCCCTCCCCATCAGCACGGACTCAGCCACCTTCCTGTTCTCCTCCTCCTTCTCCCCGAGCACTCTGCGCAGGTGGGAGCGGTGCTTCAGGAGGTAGGGCACCATGGTGCTGCGCACGTCCTCCTCTGGGATGCCGCTGGGCCGCCTGCGCACACAGCAGCACGTGAGGCAGCCCGGGAGCAGCGACCCTGCCCCGCCTTAGCCCCACACAGCCCAGCCTGATGCTGAGCTGCTGCCAGGTGGGATCAGCTCTGTGGCTCCCACAGTTTCCTCTGGCACAGGGAACTGAGGACAGCCAGAGCGGGGACCCCAGAGCAGAGCCCCACTAGAGGGAACAGGGAGCCCTTCCCCAAGCCTGGCCATAAGTGGGTGCTTGGAGCAGGCAGGATGTCATTCACCCCCTCAGCACAGAAACACAAAACCTTGTGTTTCTGGTTACAATCCACAGCCTGTCTCCCAGGTGGCCAAACAGCACCTGCAGTGTCTGCTGAGGCCCCAAGCCAGGGACACAAAGAACAGCCAGGGGAGCTCTGCTGTTGGACAGGTGCTATGCCCAAAACATCCCATCAGCGCTTTGAGGTGGGGGAACAAGCCAATCCAGTGGCACTGACCTCCCTGCACTAAGGAGGTGAATGGAAACAGATCCTGGACCCAGAGAAGCACAGATTAAACTGATCTTTGTGTGTTTTAGGCCCAGTGACACTGCTGTAAAGAGATAGCATCTTTCAGACCCTCCCTTGCAGCATGAGGCCAACATGACACCCAAACATTGCTTAGGAACCGCCTGTTGCCCTTGTAGGAACATAACCCCCACCCCTGGCTATCCATACCACGCTGGCTCTTCCCGGTCCTTTGCCTCCTCCACGATCTTATCCAGTGAACTAAAGAGTCCCTCCAGATTACCTTCATTTTTCACCTCCTGGATCTCCTCCTGTCAATGAAGGACACAAGGTGAACAAACACAGGCATCACTCTGCTATGAGTCTTTGCTGGTCATGGAATCAGGGAATTGTTTGGGTTCAAAGGGACCTTAAAGCACATCTAATTCCACCTTCCACTAGACCATGTTGCTCCAAGCCCTGTACAACCTGGCCTTAAACTCTTTCAGGGATGGGGCAGCCACAGCTTCTCTGGGCGCCCTGTGCCAGGGCCTCACCACCCTCTCGTGGAAGAATTTCTTCCCAGTATCCCACCCAACCCTGCCCTCTGGCAGTGGGAAGCCATTCACCCTTGTCCTGTCCCCCCATCCCTTATCCGAAGTCCTTCCAGCTTTGTCCTGAATGAAGGGCCTATACTTTGGGAATCACCATCCCTGGGGGTATTTAATGGATGTGGCACTTAGGGACGTGGTTTAGTGGTGGCCTTGGCAGTGCTGGGGATATGCTTGGACTTGACAGTGTTAGTGGTGTTTTCCAAACTGAATGATCCTACAGCTTTTTCTGGGGAAGACAAAACTCTGGAGAGCAGCCTCAGCTTTCTGCTTTTGCCATTTAGGAAATGTATTTGCTGCCCTTAATATCTACCTGTTCAGCATTTTTTCACAGAGCTTTGAATCCGCTTTTGGACACTCCAAGCCCCTCCGCAGCCCCCCAGGCACCCGGGTCGCTCCCCCGTTCACCTTTATGGACGCCTGTAGCTGGGAGATGAACTGGTCGTAAATGCTCCTGGTCAGCTGGGGCTGCAGCTTGTAGAAGCAGCGGTAGCAGTTGACAAACCTCTGGTAGCTGCAAGATCGAGTGGGGGGGAGGAGGGCAGGATCAGGACTGTGGTCACGGCGGGGTCGGAGTCAGGGTTAGCGATGGGGCCGGGGTCAGGGCCAGGCTCCGAGCCGGGTGCAGGGCCGTTCCCGAGGATGCGGGTGGGCCCAGGGTCATGGCACGGCTGGCACCGGGCTCAGGGCTCCCTCCCCCCGGCGCCACCCCGCTCCCGCCTCACCTCCCGGCGGCCACCAGCTTCTCCAGGAATGTGTCTACCACGGTGGTGAACACCTGGGCGCGACCCGGGGCCGCGGCCAGGGCCGGGCCGCCCCCGCCATCAGCACCCCCGCGCTCCTCCGCCGCCGCCGCGCCGCCATCGCCGCCCGCTGCCGCCATGGCC